>CAUYRH010107950.1:0-27344 GCA_963574655.1 Perodicticus potto
ATTCTTCCCCTTGTAGGTTATGGTTTTCTTTTGTCTGGCTGCTTTCAGAATTTTCTCCTTCATATTAACTTTAGTTAATTAGTTATGATGCATCTGGGGATTGTCTTATTCAAGTTGAGTCATGCTGGGGTTCTGAAACTTTCTGCTATCTGAATTTCAGAATCTCTTAGCATGACTGAAAAGTTTTCCTTCCTAATCTCATGAAAAAGGGCCTTTGCGAAGCAACTTTGTCACTTTTAGGACTTCCTATAAGGTGAATATTAGTTTTCTTCAAATTATCCCAAAACTCTCTGAGAGAATGATCCATTTTTACTCTCCATTTCTTTTCCTCTTTGAGCACTTGGGAGCATTCAAAAGCTTTGTCTTCAATGTCAGAAATCCTTTCTTCTTCTTGCTCCATTCTATTACTGAGGGATTCTGCTGTATTTCTCAGATATTTGAGGGCTGCAAATTCTTATCTCAATGTGTCAAAAATCTTTGATGATTTTGTCTTTGAATTCACTGAATTCTTGAAACAACTTTTGAAATGCTCCTTGAATTTCTAATTCGAACTTTACCTCCATTCTATTAATTTTATTTGCAATCCAAACTCTGATTTCGATTTCTGACATCTCAGCCATTTGTCTATGAATGGGATCTTCAGTTGTGGCTGCCATATCGTTCTTTGGGGGAGTTAATGTACTCTAGTTATTCATGTTACTGGAGTTTTTCTGCTGACTCTGCCCCAAGATTATTTTATACTGTTTGGCTAGATGAGCAGGTAAGGTGAAGTTGGCTTGGGGGGCTCCCGGAGTAGTGATTAACCAGCCCTTTACCCAAGAGCTGTGACTGGTGTCCATACCTTTCCCCTTAGAGCTTTGCAAAAGACTCATGCAGTGCTATAACCTGAGACACCGGGGACCTTCTTGGTGTGGTGGGGCTAAGTGTCTCTGTCTTGCTTTCAGCTCGTCTCTGTCCTAGTGAATTAGTTACTGTGGGTTTGAAGTCTCAGCTATGGAAAAATACCAGCAATTAAGTCACCCTGCCTCCCATGGGCAACAACTAGAAAAGGAAAATCAAACCTTCCCACAACCACATACCCAGAGTACAACTTTGGATAGTCCTCAGTAATTGGTCCAGTCTGAGAGATCCAAATCAATTGTCCCAAAAGCACCTGGTCTCAAGTGAGGGAGTTCAAAAGGTGTCTGGCAACTAGATAGCAGGGGTCTGCTGGCAAATTGAGTATAACTCGTTGTGGTGCTCCGTGGAGTCAGAAGGACCCCCGTAGCAAATGAATAAGTCTGGGAAGGTTGATGCCTCCTTCCCCACCTTGCACCTCTTTCACACCCAGTCACTGGTAAACCCACAGGGCTATGACCCAGTTCTCTCCAATGAGCAGATGCTCCAGGGTTTTGAGTCTGCCTGAGTCACAGAGAGATCTTATGTCTCCTTATTGAGGCCTCCACACTCTGCCACCATCTGTCAGGGGAAGCTGAGGCCTGACAACCTTGGGTAGTTAATGGAAGCTGGGAGGGTTCTCTCAGTTCCAGCCCACCCCTAATTGATGTTGCTGATACTTATATTTGCACAGAATTTGTGATTCTTTCCAGGCTATATTCCCCTGCATACCAGGTGCTGTTTGAGTTCACAAAAACTACAACCCATCCCTGGTATGTGCCCCTGCCCAGAGCTGGTGTTTCTGTTTCCCCTGCAGTCTGTGTTGGGGCCGGTGTGGTTAAAGCTCACACTCAGCTGAGAGTTCCAGCCTCAGCCTGCCTGCCTTTGCCTCAGCTATGATCCCCTGAGGGCCAGGTGTTTCTTAAGCTCACTAAAGCAGTCCTCTGGCTCAGCTTCGCCTTGGGAGTATGCCATCTCTGCGTACACGTCTTCAATTGTCCATCCAGCTGGCTCTGCCCAGGCCAGTACCACCTCAAGCATACCCTTTGCTCATGGGATTTGCATTATTTTCCCAGATCTATTCTGCCATGTCTGCCACCGGAGAAGATACTCAGCTTTCTCTGGTTGCCCAGAAAGACAGGCATTGTCCTTCCATAGTATCCCCAGGGGTGTGAGCTCTGTTGTTCCCACTGCTGCCACTGCTGCTCTGTGCCAAGGGGAACACCCTTTCCCTTTCCTGTCTGGTTCCTTCAGTCCACCATTTTCTCCTCACCCCTGTGCTGCAGAATCAGCACATACCTGCAACAGCCCGTGTCCTGTCCACACCTCTCAAGAAAATGCCCAAGAATCTGGATTCCATGGGGAACAGGCTTCCAGACCTAGGGGTGAGAGTGGAGGGGAGTGCTGAGAGTTCAGAATTGCAGGTAGAGAATATATACAGTTTTATACAGTTGTGTGCCTGGCAGGAGAGTGCCATGGCACCCTAGTAGAGGAAGGAGGTCCAGTTTTTAAAGGATCTCTCCCATGGGATAAAATGGGAGGACTTTTGAACTCTGTTTGCTTGTTTGTAGAAAGTATACTGTGAGCTGTTCTCATGGTAGAGGGGACTCCCATCTTTTTGGTGATGGAATTTGTACCTTTTGTTTGTATCCTTGGGGTCACAGCTCACATCAGCAGGGTTGATGTGCGTTCTTCAACCTTCTCTCTTGGCTCAGGTCCAAACCATCAGCTAGTTGCTAAACTTCTGTCCTTTAACCCTCTTCTGGACAGGAGCCTCTGTGGAAAGCTGGCTCCAGTTGGCCATCTTGCCTCCTCCCCCGAAACCTGGAACTTTTGAAGTTGATTCAACCTCCAAAGTTCTCCAAACTCAAAAAATTATTCTCCATATGAAGGTTTTGATATCATCAGCATTCAAAACTCCAGCTAATTGTAAAAATATGTTCTCTGGCAGTGCCCAGTGGGAAGCATGAGCATGGAGGTGGGACCTCTGGCCAGGGAGTGTTGGAGGGGGTGGCATCACTTGTCTGCTCTGTGGCCCTGGGCAATTGATGACCCATTCTGGTTCCGTCTCCAGTGTCAGAGGGAAGCTGCCTTCTCCTTTGTGTGAATTTGGGTGAACTAACATACCAAATGCTATGATTGGCATCAATGTATAAACATTATCTATTATTGTTGCCTTAATATAATTCCTGTGAGGAAGAATTGAGAAAAATTGAGAATTATACACTCTTTCTTTGGTAAAAAGTGCCCACTAAATCAGCTGCTAGCATTTTATTCATTGACACATTTTTTAATGGGGGCACTGTAGTGAAATTTATATCCTGAATGCAAGTAGGTATGTATGTTTAAATAGCTCATGTGAAAAGCAGCTCTCAAAGTGGTTTCTTCTTGGCTTTTTGTCTTATCTGTCTGAATGCAATCTGGGTAATAAATCAGTCTGGGTCTTACAGTCATAATTTTAAACATAGCTCAGTGTCTTTGTTCACAAGATGGAGTGGAATATCTTTCTAACCCACTGTGAGTCATCTTCTGTCTCTAATTCAGAGAGGAAATGCAGAGAATCCTCTGCTTGGTCTAATGAACTTCTCATCCACTAAGAGCATTCAAATCCTACAAAATAAACCATAAGTGAATGTATCTGTTCTTTTAAAATTATATTGAATTATTGACTCCCTCCATGGGACCTGAATAAATTATAGCATTTCATGTAGGTTGGCAGTGATATTTATACAGATAGTGTTTTATAGTTTTCCTCTGGCTCTCACCCTATACTTTGAGCAAGGCAGGACAGGTGCTAATATTTGTTGATAGATAAGGAAGAGAAACTCAGGCAGGCTTCAGTCACAGCCTTCAGCGATACCCAGTAGGTGCCACTGCATACAGACCTACTCCCTCTGAGGCTAGAGGCTCCTCCCTGATGCCGCTGCTATGAAGTGCCCTTGACCTCTGATATCTCACTCTCCGTTTTCAGAATATTTTGTTTTCTCTAGTCCAGTCCTGAATTGTGATCTTTAAAGCCTCATGGTTTGGGGCCTCTGGCATGGATAATATTTTATATCCAATGTTCCTTATAAAATTACATGACTGCTTCCAATCACTTGATTATATAGTCTTAAATTTGTACCCTGACATAAGACATAATTTAAAATTATCTATCAAATTTACATGATTGTTGAGATTTGGAGCTCTGGCAAGTATTTCTTCAGACCAGTGGTTTTCCACCAGGATGCTGTGAGAGGATCTTAGGTGTGCTGCAAAAACTTTTAAAGATCATTATTTCAGAAAGAAGTTCAAAGCACAGTAAGCATATTTTTTTACTGTTTTCTTTTTTTGATCAATCTAATTTAAGTGTGCCATGGAGGTTTAACTACAGGTTCAAAAGATACCTGTAGTGAGATTTAAAAAGGTTGACAAATGCTGCTTTAGACTTACCACCATGCTTGAGATGCTCCTGAAAATTTCTTGTTTTCTTTGCTCTTTTGATGACACTACAATGCTTTAAGGTAGTGAGGCTACTATCCCATTATGCAGGTGGCAAACTGAGTTTAAACATATCTTTGTTTGTGGAAAAAAAAATGAGCATACCTGTGACAACCTTCAGGACAGCCCCAGGATGTATACCCAGTGCCGACCTCTAGGATATGCTGTGGGAGCCCTGCAGCCTGTAAAAGTTGGGCAGCCCTTGCAGCCCTGTGCTGAAGCTTCTGGGGCACCATCTCTGCCCACATCCTAGCAAGCACTTCCTGCCACATTCCTCTCCATCCCTCCCAGCCCACCTTGCTAACTTTCAGTCAGCCCCAGGCTTGTAGCATTTATGCCATTTTTCCAGGAAGCTACTTTAAGAGCTGCTCCCTCCTCCACCTCAAGTCAACAGCCATTTGCTTCAAGTATGCCCTGACTGCCCACAGGGGGCACTTAGTGCATTGCATCAGACAGTGACCCAGAGAGGACACACAAGACAGAAGTGGAGAACACGAGCTCTGCAGCCTTCCTGCCTGGGCTTGGATTCCAGGCCAGTACTCATAAGTACTCATCTTGACCTCTTGACACATTGCCTTGATACTCTGGGACTCAGTTTCCTCCTCTGAAAATGGGGAGGGCACTACTGGTGCCTGCTTCGGAGGTCAGGGCCTCACGAGGACCAAGTGGGCCAGAAAGCACCCAGCAGTTGTAGCCTGCCATTGATTTTCCTTCTGTTTCCCAGGGCATCTGCCTATTGGCCTCCCAGAGATCAGGCCAAGTAATTAGCTCAGAGAAAGCACATAAATATTTGGAAGACAAAATGACCCTTAATTTGTTTATTAGCAAATGAGTCTAAAATGTAAATATATCTCTGCAAACATTCAGTTGTCATCTTAGAAAAATTAATGTGGTTGCCTTAGGAGGGAGGTTACCATGTTTTGATATTTTAGTAGTTAATGATTCACCACTGTTTACATGATTTAAAATTTAGTCAACAAGGGACACTATAATCTACTTTGTACTTTACAGCTGAAGCTCATTTTGGCATGTGGATACAAATATAGGAACCAACATTTGTGAAAGGGGCAGAGCAGATCAATTTCTCAGAGCTTTTCTTAGTGAATTGCAGTGGTGTCAAGTATCTCTCATGTCAGTGGGGCTATTAGCTTTTGGAATTGAATATTTTGGCATTCATTAAAATTATTAAATATAGAACATTCCTTATAAAATGTTTTTGGTTCTTTGGTATATATGTTTATAGACCCACACAAGCATGGAGTTTACCGCAGTTTCATTTTCTGTGAAAACCCCTCAGACTTATTTGGAAGCAGTCTCTATCTTTCATGGCTGAAGTACAATAAAATGTAAAACTTATTCAGGTAATGCTTAAATGTATATTCTTCAAAGAAGCAAAAAAAGTGCCTTTTGGAGACATGCTCCCTTGGGCACAAAAGTTCACCTTGCTCTTTTTTTAATTTTTATTTTTAATTTAATTTTTTTATGCGGTTTTTGGCCAGGGCTGGGTTTGAACCTACCACCTCTGGCATATGGGGCTGGCGCCGTACTCCTTTGAGCCACAGGCACTGCCCCTAATTTAATTTTTTTATTTTAAATTCAGATTAATATGGGAGTACAGACAATTAGATTTCATTGTTTGCATTTGTTAGGTAAAGTTAAAGTTGTAGTTGAGCCCTTCACCCAGGGGGTGTGCTGTAGACCCTTACACTGTGAACATTAGGTGAGAGCTTACCAATCCCCTTACCCCTGCCCACTCCCCCATCTTGAATTGAATTGAATTTTTCTCTGTGTGAGCATGTGGTTGCTATCTACTGGTTCTGTATTAGTATTGAGTGTATTGGATATTTGCTTTTCCGTTCTTTAGATACTTTACTAAGAAGAATGTTTCTCAGCTCCATCTAGGTTAATGCAAAAGATGTAAAGTCTCTATCTTTTATGGCTGAATAGTATTCCATGGTATACATATGCCACAGTTCGTTAATCCATTCTAACTGTGATAGGGGTGATAGGCTCTTGGGTTGTTTCCATGTCTTTTGATTTTCTCTAAGCCAGAAGTGCTTTCAGTTTATCACAGCAGAAAGACAGTCATGACCCCCTGGCTCCCCTGGGAGGTGCCTGCTTCTGTGATTGGAGATGCTGGTGGTGGGCCAGGCTGGGTGGATGAGGCTTCACGCTCACGGACCAGGAGCTCAGGCCCATGCCAAGGGCCCTGAGTGACATGGCAGCCCCACTCTCGCACTGCACCCCCTGCCATCAGGGTCTGGGGTACCCTTCTCAGGGTTATCCCTCGCAAAGGAAAGAACATAACTCAAGAAGCCACAGATCAGTCTGTGCCAGTGACCAGGCCTCTCCCAGCCCCGTACATGGCAGTCCAGGTTCAGGCCTGGTTGGGGCTGTACCTCTCCTGTCCCTATGGAGTTGATGTGAGTTTCGCCTGCTATCATGGTACAGAAACCCAGAAGTGTCACCACCCCCTGGATCCTGCAGCTCATGTTTACTATTTGTTTTCTCACACCCTTGAAGCCGTCCATCCATTTGTCTTTCCATTTCAAACATCAGCAGATATTCAGTTAGACCGGTATATACTTGTGTTCAGTCAGTATTAAATGGTAAAATTCAATTTAAGTACAATAAAATGTAAAACTTATTCATGTAATGCTTAAATGTATATTCTTCAAAGAAGTAAAAAAAGTGCCATCCTAATAAAACAAAACAAAAAACAAACAAACAAAACAGACCAAAAGTAGCCACAATCTGAAGAAAAGCTTCCTTAAAGTGAGGCTTTCAGAGACATTTAGAAGACGTCCGTCCTTTCCTACACTCTTACCTCAGCTGTCTGGGTGGCTTTGGCAGTTTGCATACCTCTAAATTTTCCTATTATTACCTCTGTATACTTAATGCTACTGTTATTTCCACCTTTAAGAATTTATTTTTTAGTAATATCCCTTATGATATGTGAAATTTTGTTTACCAGAGCCTTGCTATCAAAGCGTGGTGGAGTAATTTATTGTTCTTTTCTACCAAAAGCCTTTGTTTTATCATTAAATAAAGCTCTAGAGGTTTAGACTTTCTCCAGAATTGCAGTGTCGTGATTAGCCCATTTGTCAGGACTAATTATGTTGAACTTAGAACAAAGTCTCGAGTAGCTAGCAAGCTCACAATTTTAATGAGAACTTAGAGACACAGACTTGGCTGAGATTTCATCAGTGCTTCCTAAGTCTCAAGTAGAAAGGGAAAGCTCATTCCAACTGCTTTTTTATTTCTTCTATATTAAGGTCACAGATAAAAGGAATGAAAACAGCATGCTTTGGTCTTGTTTAAGTCTCACTTCAAAAGAATCTGAAGATAGTGTGAGGTGAATGCTGTTGGCTCCCAGGACATCATAAGATGGGTAAGCCTGTGGCCCAGGGTGACTCTCGGGTAGACGGAGTGGTTGCGCTTGGAGGCCGTGTCTCAGGACCTGGCTAGCGCAGGGCTGCTTTTATTCTATGCCATTTTTTATTAAACTAGAGGCCAGAATGTTTCATAGCAAATGAATCTTTAAAATAACACTTGGATTCAGTGGAATGATATTATTTGTTTTATAAATAAATTTGTTTCCCCGAAGTAAGACAGCTGTTTGTTCAAGACATACATTTATATTGTTCCTTGTAGTGAAGAAAAACCCACTGAGAACATAGTCCGTGCATTTGCTTTATGTCACAGTGACCCTTTGGCATCACATGTCCAGGGTGAAGTGTCCTTCATTGATGAGATTCTTGTCTTTAATTCACCACCTTTTTAACAGCCCCCCAAGAAAATGGACAATTTGTACCAAATAAGAAGACTAAGAAAGAATTAATCATTTGAACTAAGAAAAATGCTAATAACATAACATTAGTTAAAAATAGTTGCACAAACCTTGCGTTACCCTTTATGTGTTTGTTTTCGGATGTGGATATGCATTGAAATCAAATATGCCCTTGTGACAAGTCGTAATGGTGGATTTTCTATCCTATCTTGATAAAGTTTTTCTTTTTTTCTTAAATTATTGGTACATATTCAAAAAGATATAAAATTTTGCTTTTTGGAGAAAAATAAAACTTGACAATCATAGGAAAACATATGGAAGAAAATGATAAATCTCTATCCTCCAGCAATCATTGTCAGTATCTGGGTACATAAATTTTCAGTTTTGTTTTGCTTTAACGTACATAATCAGGGCCAGGTGAGGTGGCTCACACCTGTAATGTTAGCACTCTGGGAGGGCGAGGCGGGTAGATTGTCTGAGTTCTCAGGTTCAAGGCCGGCCTGAGCCAGAGTGAGACCTCATCTCTAAAAATAGCCAGGGGTAGTAGGGAGCACCCGTAGTCCCAGCTACTTGGGAGGCTGAGGCAAGAGAATCGCTTGAGCCCAAGAGTTTGAGATTGCTGTGAGTTATGACACCACGGCATTCTACCAAGGGCAACAAAGTGAAACTCTATCACCAAAAAAAAAAAAGAAGAAGAAGAAGAAGAAATGAGACATACTCTTTTTCATGCAATAGAATTGATCTCATATTTTAAAGAAAAACTCCAAAATGGAGAAAAGCACAAATATGGTAATTTTATAAAAATAACTTGGATAAAAAGTAAAAATAACAACCAATTTTAGGTAGATGTTCTCCAAAACAATGTTCAATGAATTTACACAGACAGATCAGATCAATATGTAGGCTCAGAAATGTCGAAATGTTTTAAAACAATTTTGTATGATTGATGGTATCTTTCAAGCTGAATAGGATATTTAGTATCCTCTATTCTATTAAAATAAAAGGAAAAAGTATCCAATGTACTCAGTCTTACTATGAAACCAATTTATAGCTTTCTTGAAAGCTATATCCCAATTAAGAAGGGGAGAAGGAGAGGAGGGGAGGAGGAGGATGGGTAGAGGGAAAGTAATTGGTGGGACCACACACACCTTTGGGGCATCTTACAAGGTCACATGTGAAATTTACTAGGTGTAGAAGATACATGTCTTAACACTATAACTAAGAAAGTGCTGTGAAAGCTATGTTTACCAGTTTGATAAAAACATTTCAAATTATATATAAAACCAGCACATTGTACCCCATAATTGCATTAATGTACATAGCTATGATAGCTATGATTTAATAAAAAAAATAAAAGGAAAATAATGAAAAAATGAAGGAATTAAAACTTCAAACATGTTTTTTCATCAACAAATATATTATTTTCTGAAGGACTACTCTGCATTTAAGAAATTTATATTAAGATTCACAGATGAGTAATTATCAGCTATATTCTTCATTTTAGACAGAATTAATAGTCTCCATATTATGAAAAATGAGGTGACACCAAAACTGTCCAGTCAGATATGATTGAGCACGCTAACCAATGGATAAGCTAGGTTTTCTTACTTGTTGGAATGAGAGAGAACACACAGCATGGGAACCCTGGGGCATCTCAGCAGAAGGGAAATAAGAGAATTATTATGGGATTCAGGTGTTTGGAGGGAAGATTTGAAGGACAAGGGCATGGTTCTAGCTTGAATGTCATCAGGAAGCAGTGGTTATTCTAGGTTTTTAAAAGAGTGGACGTTGGCCATCGCATGGCTCAGGCCTGTAACCCTAGTACTCTGGGAGGCCAAGGTGAGTGGATAGCTTGAGCTCATGAGTTCGAGACAGCCTGAGCAAAAGTGAGACTCCCATCTCCCTTAAAAATAGAAAAACTGAGGCAAGAGGATCTCTTGAGCCCAAGTTGGAGGTTGCTGCGAGCTATGATGCCACAACACTCTACCCAGGGTGATAGCTTGAGACTTTGTCTCAAAAATAATAATAATAAAATAATAAAATAAAAGAATGGATGTTAAATCTTGTCAAATCCTTTGTTCCATATCAGTCAATCTGATCATATGATTTTTTTTTCTTAGCTTGTAAATACTGATTTTTAGATATGAAACCAACCTCAACTTCCTGGAATAAAACCCATTTCATCATCATATATAATTATTTCTATATATTACTGAATTCTCTGTGTTAATATTTTGTTAAGAGTTTACATTAATATGTATGAGTATTTTGGTCTTTAGTTATTTTGGTCTTTAGTTATTTTTTCCTCTTTTTCTTGAACTATTTTTGTCTAGTATTGGTATCAGGGCAATTTTGGCTTCATAAAATGAAAAGGGAAATATTCTCTACCCCTCCTATGTCCTGCAAAAGATTGTGTAGAATTTGTGCTAATTATTCTTTAAGAATTTGGAGAATTTGCTAGGAAATAATCTGAAATTGAAGATTTTTTGGTTGAGAATTTTCAAATTATGTATTCAATTTACTAAATGGTTATTAGACTATACAATTGATTTTTAATTATGTTTTTGTTTTAAAGTCTATTCTATCTAATAGTACCATAACCCCTCCAGTGTTCTTATGATGGCAGTTTCTGTGATAGACTTTTTTCCTTTCTTTTATTTTGTTTGTATTTGTATCTTTGAACCTAATATGTGTCTCCTACAGATGACATGTAGTTGACTCTTGTTGTATATGCATTCTGACAACCCTTGCCTTTTGATTGAATTGTTAAACTATTCACATTTAATATTATTATTCTTAATATAGTTGGATTCATGTCTTCCATTTTACCGTTCATTTTTTATAAGTCACACGTTATTTTTGTTTCTCTTTTCCTACTTTATTACTTTCTACTGTAAAATTTTAATCCTTTAATCATTTATTTACTATGTTTTTTGAGTTATTATCTCAGTGATTGTTCAAAGGCTTGCCATATATATCTTGTCAAATTTATATTTTTAATAACTTAGTTCCACTGAGGTACAGAAACTTTATATAGCTCTATTCCCTCTAATTCTTTCATTATCCATATTACACCCATTTGTTATAAACTCAACAATAAAGTTATAATTATTAGTTTACATGGTTTTATTTCCTTTGTAAAAGTTGAGAACAGAATGGAGGATAAGTATATATTTACAAATTGTGTGGGTTTTTGAAACTTTTTAATATATTATTTCTGGATCTCTTCATTTTTTCCTGTGCCTTTAAGTTGTCATTTAGTATAATTTTCTTGCTCAAATATAGCTTGACTCTCGCCCACCTCCCAAGTCTGGTTTCATTGATTTTTTTCAGTGTTTTTATTGATTATATGGAACAAAAAACTATATGAATATTGTTTTATACAATTTATTTTTAATTTATCAGTAGAACAAAGTGGAAGAAATATGTATTTATACTGTCATTTACAATTACCTTTAAAATTATCTTTGCCAGCCTTCTTTCTTCACTGTGCAGAATCACATTGCCATCTGAAGTTGCTATCTTAAAGTGTGAAGAATTTTCTTTGGTATTTCTTATATGACAAGTCAGCCAGCAAAAAAAATCTGGTTTTATTTATCTTGATTTGTCTTTATTTTGCCATCATTTTTGCAAAAGAATTATGCTGGACCAGCCTAAGCAAGAGCAAGACCTCATCTCCACTAAAAATAGAAACCTAGCCAGGCAATGTGGCAGGCACCTATAGATCCTTGGGAGGCTGAGGCAGGAGGATCTCTTGAGCCCAAGAGTTTAAGGTTGCTGTGAGCTATGACACCACAGCACTATACCCAGGGTGACAGAATGAGACTGTCAAAAAATGAAAAATTGGATATGAGATTTTTAGTTCACAGCACTTTTCTTCTGCTACTTTGGATTTGTCATTCCATTGCCATTTGACCATTATAGTTTATTATGGAAAATCAGCTGTTTATTTTAGTGAGACTCTCATACATGATAAGTCATTTTTTTCTTTCTCATTTCAAAATTTTCTTTCATTTTCAAACTTTACACTGTAATGCATGTGTGTGTGTATCTTGTAACAAATTTTTAGAGTTTGTTATGTGTAGAATACTTTTTAAATCAAATTTGTAAGTTTTCAGCCATTTCTTCAATTTTTTTTTCTGCTTCTTTCTCTCTAGTTCTCTCCTTCTGTTTCTCCCATTACACATATGTTGGTGAACTTTTTGCCGTTCTATGTTTTTCTGAAGCTCTGTATAATTTTCACCTTTCTCTCTTTTTTAAACATTACATCATCTCCATCGTAATGTCTACCAGTCTTTGTGTGTGTAGGGGTGTGTGTGTGTGTGTTTGTATGTATAGTTTTTGTCCCTTTACTGATATTCTCCAATTGGTGACACATCATCATCATTCCTTTATTTAAACATGATTTTCTTTATTGCATTGAACACATTTGTCAATGGTCACTTCGTTAAATATGGCATTCTGACCTTCTTACAGGTGGTTTCTGTTGCCTGCTTTTTTTTTGTCATGTGGTTGGCCCACATATTCCTTTTTATTTATATACCTCATAACTTTTATTGAAAGCTAGAAATTTTAGGTCATATTGCAGTGAGTTTGGATCTTGCTCTGACCCTGCATACACAGAACTTGGTTGTTACTTTTGTATTTATCTGAATATTTGGCTTATCTATTTCCCCTGCTATGTGAAATTTCTTATGTTTCTCCTCAAAAGAAGCATACTTCGGCATATGTACCATCTGATTGCTGTATTGTTTTAACAGTGTCCTGGGTTAAAAACTGCTTCATAGACCAACTTAATTAAATATGGCTTCTTTCATCAGATTTTTTTATAAAGCAACTCTTGGAGGTTTGTTTTGACCCTAAGTGGCTCTTTACAGTTGTCTTTCCCTGGTCATCTCTGGTAAACCAGCTTGGTTACACTTTGGTTCATTTTTTTTACTATCAAAGTCTTCATAATTATTGAGAGTGCCCTTATTCTTGAACTTTCATACTTTATGATCTAAATCAGTGGTTCTCAACCTTCCTAATGCCTCCTAATGCTGTGACCCTTTAATACAGTTCCTCGTGTTGTGGTGACCCCCAACCATAAAATTATTTTTGTTGCTACTTGTAATTTTACTACTGTTATGAATCGTAATGTAAATATCTGATATGCAGGATATATTTTCATTGTTACAAAGGGATCACAACCCACAGGTTGAGAAGCGCTGGTTTAAGTAAAGCCTGTTTTCTATGACAATTTCAGAGCTCCCCCCTCTCTCTCCCTCCATTTCCCTCTCACTCTCTCTATCTTGTTCATAATCAGTGAACTGGTACTGTGGAGCTGGGCTCATGACTATGGCCCCTCTGCTCTCAGAGTGACATCCATGTTGATGAGCAGGTTGCTGAGTGGGATAGTGGTAGCCACTTCTCCTCTAGTCTTAGCTCCCAGATATGGGGCCTCTGCTGTACTAGAGAGCTGGGGAAAGAAAGGGTGATTCTTTCCCAGTATGCTTAGCCTGATGCACCTGAAGTGCAACATCTACCCTGTGAATGGGGGCTGGCTGGAGGAAGTGAGCCTCCAACTGCTCCACCACTCTCACCTAGAATTCAGCCTTTACAACAGAGTTGGGATTAATGAGAGATGCTGATGACCACACACACACACACACACACACACCTGGGCCTCATTTATCCAGAATGGAGTTTCTGTTGTGCTGAATTAGGGAAGAGGTAAGAGCAGGAGTATATGGTAGCTAACATAGACTGTCTCTGTTCTTATTAGAATTTAGTAGATTTTCTTGAGTAAAGGTTTCTTCTATTTGCTTTATGCCCTCAAGGCAATTTCCAAACATTTAATTTGAAAATAAAAAAAAAAAAAAGCAACCCCCCCCCAAAAAAAAACTAGTTTTCACCAGTTCTGGTTTTTGCTAGGTGGGATGTGGGCAAATGGATTTGCCCACTCCACCATTCCAGGAGTAGATCTCCATTGTAATGGTTTGAAATGCATTTCCTTAAATAGATTTTTTTTAAGTGGTTGCTATCTGTATTATATTATCTTTATATAACTTTTCATACTCTATTGGTATGGGCATTTTATCAATTATGTAGTATAGAAACCATAACTCCTTTTACATTTTTTTACCCTCCCACATTTATAATATAATTGCCTTAAGAAAACTCTACATTTTTATTTATTTATTTATTTTGTGATAACAACGTATAACATTACATTTACCATCTTGACCTGTACAGTTGAGCAGTGTTAAATATATTCATATTATTACGCAACAGATCTATAAAACATTTTCATCTTGCAACACTGAAGCTCTCTATCCACTAAACACTAGTTTCTCTTCTCCCCAGCCCTTAGTGACCACCTTCCTATCTTCTATCTCTATGATTTTGACTATATATATTTCACATGAATGGATTCATACTGTGTTTGTCCTTTTGTGAGCAGCTCATTCTCCTTAGCAGAATGCCCTGAAGGTCTGTGTATGCTGTAGCATGCCACAGAATTCCCTTCTTTTCTAAGGCTGCATAATATCCTGTTGGATGTTCATACATTTTCTTTATCCATTCGTCTGTGAAGGTCATTTAGGTTACTTCTACCTCTTTGGCTATTGTAAATAATGCTGCTGTGATTGTGGGTATGCACTTACCTCTTTGAGATTCTTTAAATCTTCTAGGATACACACACATTTAGAACCACATCAGTTTTACATTGCATCAGCCATCAACCATCAATTAGAAAACTTATGATGAGAAAAAAGTCTGTTATATCTACTGCAATTCTCTCCACTCACCTCTCCTGTTTGCTGTTGAGTTTTAGTTTTGTTGACTGTACATTTCAGTTTTAAAATTTCCATTTGCTTATTCTTAGTGTCTTCTATGTGTTTGTTGAGACTTTCTGTTTTTTTCTGTTTCCAGTGTGTTTGTAATCTTTTTTTTTTTTTTTTTTTTTTTTGATGGCTGCTTTTAAAATCCATGTCAAATTCTCTTATCTTTTTCATCTTGGTGTTGGCTTCTGTTGACTGTTATAGTCTTACTTTGTGCAGCAAATTATTTTTCATTGAAAGTTGGGTGTTTGGGGTGTTAATATTAAAATGTTTCATCAAGGGGCGGCACCTATGTTTCAGTGGGTAGAGCGCCAGCCCCATATACTGTAGGTGGAGGGTTCAAACCTGACCCCAGCCAAACTGCAACAAAAAATAGCCAGGCATCATGGTAGGAGCCTGTAGGCCAGCTACTCGGGAGGCTGAGGCAAGAGAATGATCTAAGCCCAGGAGTTGGAGGTTGCTGTGAGCTGTGATACCACGGCACTCTACTGAGGGTGACAAAATAAAACACCGTCTGGAAAAGAAATTCCATCAAGCCTCTTCTGACACTGCTCTGATGTAAGGGAAGAGGAACACTTCCTTCTTACGGCCAGATGAGAGTAGAATACAGGTTAACTACCTGCCCTCCATTGACATTCCACGGGTGAGCTGCCCCTTGGTACTCCCGAGCAGAGGTGGGAATTAAAGTTCTCCACTGGGCCTCCATTGACACCACTCTTTGCGGGAAGACTTTGGGTGCCTCATTGCTGCTCCCCATGTGTTTCCATTGGCACTGTGCCGGGGGGTGCATTTTTCTCCTGGCAGGGATGAAGGTCTCAGCACCTCTCTAGCTTTCTCTATGCCACACTCCCGGGGAGGTTGGGAGGCCACATTGCAAGGTAGCAGTAGTGCTATCTGCTTTCTCATCTGGCCATCACAGGCATGAATGAGGCTGGAGTAGAGAAGTTATTGTGCACAAGGGCTATTCTCTGCAGAATAAGAAAGACCCCCCTTTGTCTTTGCCTAGAGAACACAGGCCTTTCTTGGGTGTTTTTCTTTTTTGTTTTTTGTCTGTCCCGTTGTTGTTCCCAGCTGCTGGCTTCTTCCAGCCTGACTTACATGATGCAAAAAACAACCCAGGAAACCACCTGTCATTCCTTAGGTGCCAGATGTCCATCCCTGGACAGTCTGCATCTCCAGATTTCAAAGTCTTTTTGGTTTATTTTATGCAGAATGTCTAGGTGTTTTAGTTTTACTTAGCATGGTGGATATGGTAAGGTGTGTACAATCCTTCTTCTCAGACCAGATGCCCAAGACAGAAGTAAGTGTATAACTGGGTTTTGGAATAAATCTTACCCAAGAGGAAGGCCGTCTTGACTAAGGCTAAATCTGTAATCAGTGAAGGAGAGTAGCCATTCCTATGAGGCAGGCAGAAAAATGCTTGGCTGCTCCAGTGGTTTGGAGAAGATTTATGCTTTGTCTGTGTTTGGGCAAAGAGGTCTAGTTTGTTCTTGATACAATGTGGTCACAGAATAGGCTTATCTGATGATGATGTTCAGTGAAATTTTTATGCCCAGAAAGAAAATAGCAAGTCTAGCTGGGAATGCCAGGCCAGGTCTCGGTCTCACCGCACCTACCAGTCGGTGCTGGCCAGTGGCCAGTGGCCAGTGCCGGAGGCCTCCCTCTCAGAAACACAGTCCTCTCAGATTTCCTCTCATTACTGTTCCCCCTTGTGGCTTACACTGTTATTTTTTACATTGTTAGAATCTTCAAATGTCAAATTGTCTTTTAAAATCACATCTTCCAAGGTTATTTTGCACTAGTTTATAGTTAAATAAATTAATTGATTAATATGCTTCCTGAGATAATACTCCCTTCCTCTCTGAGCTCTTAATTGGAAACAGTACATAACTTGGGTGGCTTTTGTTTTTAAGTAATTTGTTTTGTGGAAGAGTCATGGATGACATGTTCTGTGATTTCTTTCCTGTTGGGAATGTCTGCCCATGTACTTATTCTTCAATTATACTTTGATTGAATTACAGTTTGTTTCCCTCAGAATTCTGTAGACATTGCAGTGCTATCTTCTGGCCTTGACTATTATTTTGGAGAGCTTTGAGGCCCAACTCATGCTTTCACCTTGGACACAATTTGCTTTATTAATGGATGCCTATATTTCTCTATTCTTAAATGAGAAAATCACATATACATATGTATATAAATCATATATATATATATATGTATGGTTCCCTTAAACATTTCCTCATTTATAGATATATATTGATATAGATATATATAGATATATAGATATATAAATGAGGGAATGTTTAAGGGAACCATATCATATCTAAATATGATATATATAAAGCTTTATATATTTATGTCATATATATATGATTTATATATATATGTATATATATAAAGCTTAAACGAGGGAATGTTTCAGAGTTCAGAAAAGTATGCATTATTTCAGTTGGTAGGTTAGATATTCTTATTTTTCTGATCACAGTAAATTTTTATGTATCGTATTTTTGGATGTAGTATCTGTTTCATATTAGTTTTATTACCTCATAAATACTAGTTTAATTTATGTTAGATCAACATTTTTGGTTTTCATATTTTTATCTTACCTCTAAATATGTTAATTCTACCTTCACCTGTTCACTATACTCATCCCGACTTCCTCCAGGTCAGTTGTGAGTTTTGTGATCATCTTTTTAGTTCTTTAATGTCTGTAACATAGGTAATCATCTGCAATAGAGTTTTGGTTCTGAATTTGTTTGTGTAGGTCTGCAATCAGACTATCCTTTATTTCTCATTCTATTGTTCAATTATCCCATTTAAAAATTATTTTTTTATTAAATCATAGCTGTGTACATTAATATAATCATGGGGTACAATGTGCTGGTTTTATATACAATTTGAAATGTTTTCATCAAACTGGTTAACAGAGCTTTCACGGCATTTTCTTAGTTATTGTATTAAGACATTTATATTCTACACCTAGTAAATTTCACATGTATCCTTGCAAGATGCACAGTAGGTGTGATCCCACCAATTACTCTCTCTCCACCCATCCTCCTCCTGCCCCTCCCCTACCTCTCCCCTTTCCCCTTCTTCTTGAGCTTTAGAAGTGATCAAGGAATATAACAGCATCTCAGGTTACACAGTCAACACTCAGGTTACAACAATCTGTAGGCTTTATATACACCAACAATAGTAAAGCTAAAAAAAAAGTCAAAGACTCTATTCCATTCACAGTAGTGCCAAAGAAGATGAAATATTTGGCAGTTTACCTAACAAAGGACATGAAAGATCTCTATAAAGAGAACTATGAAACTCTAAGAAAAGAAATAGCTGAAGATGTTAACAAATGGAAAAACATACCATGCTTGTGGCTGGGAAGAATCAACATTGTTAAAATGTCCATACTATCCAAAGCAATATACAATTTTAATGCAGCAATCCCTATTAAAGCTCCATTGTAATACTTTAAAGATCTCCAAAAAATAGTACTTCATTTTATCTGGAATCAGAAAAAACCTTGAATAGCCAAGACATTATTCAGAAATAAAAACAAAGCAGGAGGAATCACGCTACCAGACCTCAGACTATACTATAAATCGATAGTGATCAAAACAGCATCCTTAACTTGTCTGATGTTTCCTCATCACATCACATAGGGATCTCATAGGAATTACCTGGTATCATTGTTACTTTTTTTTAATCTGTGACAGGGTCTCATTCGGCACCCCGACTGGAGTGTAGTGGCTTCATAGCTCACTATAGCCTCAAACTCCTGGGCTCAAGTGATTCTCCTGCCTCAGCCTTAGGTATGCTCTGCCATACTCAGCTATTTTTTTTTTCTTTTGTAGAGATGGGGTCTTTCTAGTCCCCAGGCTGGTCTCAGACTCCTAGCCTCAAGCAGTACTCTCGCCTCAGCCTCCTGAAGTGCTGGGATTACAGGCATGAGATACCACACCCAGTCAACATTACTTATTATTTATTGATGATGTTAATCTTAAGGCTGTCCACTATAAAGTTACAATATTTTTCTGTTCAGTTTTCTGCTTGTTAGAAGTGAGTCACAAAGTCCAGCCTATAACCAATGTAAGGGGATGATGTTAGCTCTAGTTATTTTCGTAGACGGCCTGTATAGGATAATGAAGTTTCTTTCTATTCCTAGTTTGCTAAGAGTTTATAATTACAAATGGGCATTTCATTTTATCAAATTATTTTTCTGCATTTTCTAAATGCTCATGTAATGTTTCCTATTTCGTCTGTTAATATGTGAAGTTACATTGATTGACTTTTGAATGCCACCAACCTTGCTCACTTCATTCCTGGATTGAACGCAACCCGTTAGGTGGTGTGTGTGTGTAGCAAGATTCCATTTGCTCCTATTCTATTGATGATTTTTGTGTCTACATTAGTCGTTGCTAATTAGACTACAGTTTTCCGAAAATATCTACTTTTGGTTTTGCTAGGGGTAAAGTCTGCCTAATAGTATGGTTATATAAATATTCCTTTTGTTCTATTTTCTGGAAAAAAGAAGTTGTATAGAATTGGTGTTATTTCTTCTTTAGATGCTTGGTAGAATTTGCTAGTGAAACTCACTGTGATTACGGTGGTATTTTGAGAAAGTATTGAATAAAATATAACTTCTTTAATAGATATATCTAGAGCAGGTATCTATTTCTTCTTGAGTGAGTCTTGGTAAGAATATGTCCGTTTCACCTCTGTTTTAAAGTTTTGGGCATAGCACAGTTCACTCAGCATTGCTCACTTATCCAACAATGTTAATTTGTATCTGACCTCTTTTGCTTGGATAAGCTGTTTTTTTGCCACCACACATTGAAAGAAGAAGAGCTGTCCTTAGCCACACATTAAATATCTGAACACTAATAAAAGCTAATGAGCCAAAAAAAAAAAAAATGTCTGTGTATCATTTTCACTATATCTAACACCACACATAGCAGAACAGTGCTCACATGGTCTGCAGGCTGGACACCCCAGGGCCAGGTTCATCGGTTGTGGTAGAGAGAATTCTAAGGTGGCCTCTGAGATTTCTCACCCTCCAACTCCCACCCCACCTAATCTTTAACACTGTGAACGTGAGGGATTTTACTCCTGTGATTAGAGGATATTGTGTGGCACCGTTGAATTTAAGACATAGAAATAACCTGGCTGAGCCTTGCTTACATATATGAGCCTTTGACCAACAGTTTCCTCTGGCTGTTTCCGGAAGGGGAACTCAGAGATGTGAAGCACCATAAGAATTAGTAAGTCAGTAAAGGGGGAGTTGAGTGTAACTGCCGGCTGGGGGCTGGTGGGCAAACTCAGTCCCGCAGCCACTTTCAGTTTCAAGGAACTGAAATCTGCCAACAACCTGAATGAGTGTAGAGGTGAGCTTTTGAATCCCTATGGATAGGTGTGTACTGATGTAAAATTGTTATATTCTCTTGGAGAATCCGTGCCTCTATCACTAGGTAACGTCCTTCTTTATACTAAAAATATCTCTTGTTCTGAAGTCTCCTTTGTTCGAGATTCATTTGGCTACTCAGCTTTCTACTGCCTAATGTTGCATGGTAACTTTTTCTCTGTTTCTCTCGCTTTTAACCTGAACGGACATTTGTATTTAAAGTGGTTTTTATGCAGCATATATTTCAGTAGTGCTTTTTTTCCAGGCTAACAATTTGTGTGTTTCAGCTGTCTTTTTTATACCATTAGCGTGTAAAGCAATTATTAAGATTGGATTAAAATGTAGCTTCTTTCTAGTTTTTAATATTTTTTCTATTTGTTCTTTGTTTCCTTGTCCTATGCCTTCTCTCACCACATTTAATTAAGCATTTTTATGATTCTATTTTATTTCTTCTCGACTTATTGTTTATGGCCACTTTTAAAGACTTTTACTGGTTATCCTAGGACATTAATAATCTGAGGTGACTTCCAAATCGTATTGCTCTGATACACATGTAATTTTATAACCTTTTAACACTGTGGTCTCAATTTCCTCCTTTCATCTTTTATATAATTGCTTTCTTACATTTCATATTTCCTTATGCTATAAACATAAAATATATTTTTAATATATTGTCATATTTTTGCTTTAGGTAGTTATCTTTTAACCCTTTCCAATCCAATTTTTCTGCCTCCCACCCACTCCTAGGCTCTTACTTATTTGGGGCAGGAATGAAATTGGTGGATTACTTGTAATTACCCTACAGTTTTAAAAGAGAAAAACATAAATACAAACTCACCTGATGATTTTATCTATCTTAGGTTACACAAAATAATTAAAGTGTTTTTGTTTATTTTGTTTATGGTTTTTTTGAGTGTGATACTTAACTGAAGCAATCTCCGGGATGACATCCAGGCCCCCATTTGCACGTCTCACAGCAGAAAACGCTTCCCCTCCTTCCACCTGTCTCATTTCTTCCGCTGCAAACCTTGCAATCTTTTCTTGATTTTTTTCATTTCGCATTATAAAATGCATCTTCCATGTAGCCTTTTCTCAGTGTCAGAAGATGATGGTTTTCCCATCTTTCTTGAATTTCTGTTCCTCATGAGATTTCTCCTACAAGAAAGGTGTGTCTGCACTTTCTCTCCACTATCCTTTTCTAATGAGTAAAAGATGAGGCTGTTCGCAACTGCAACTTCCATCAGCCACAAGAATAATTTTTCTACCTTTTGTAGGACCTCCTTGTAAATCTGTAATATTCACAGTACTGATCAGCTATGTCCTCTCTTCCCATGAACTTTGTGTATTCTAAAAAAACTGTTGATCTTTCAAATTGAACAGACTGTTTCTTCCTATAATCAGTGATCAACTATGCTTGAGGGTCGAAGAATGCACTCAGCATTGTCACTGCCTGAGACAATGTCACGGCATGAGAGGCACAGCATTTCATATCACATATCACATAGTTCTTGTTCCTGAAGTTTCTTCTTTTTCAGATCAGTTGGAAAATCCTTCCTAGAAGCCATGACTATCCCTGTTATATGTATCTCCATTTTAATGCCATTCCCAAGCAAATTGAGGGTTTGTGTAGAACACAGTAAAGGAAAAACAATGAAAAGTGTCTGATGTCTTTCAGAGGAACCAGAAAAATCATTAAGTTGGAAAGGTCTGACATAGGCTTGGACAAGGTTACAGTTAATAACATTAAGGAAGAGATACTTTTATTTATTGCATTTCCAACACACTTCATTTCTTTGAATGGATGCGAATTTCTGAACATAATTTGTTCCTTGTCTCAAGATCTTTTTCCATTTCCTGTTGAGTAGGTCTGCCAGTGAACTCGTTGAACTTTTATCTGAGAAAGTGTTTATGTCTCTTTTACTTTTGAAAGGTGTTTTCTCTGAGTTTTATTCTGGGTCAACTTCTTTCTTTCCGATCTTAAAAGATTTCATTCCATTGTCTTCTTTTTCACATGACTTCTGAAGAAACGTCTTCTGTGAATCTTATCCTTGCTCCTCTGTGGGGGCTGAGAAGCGGAGCCTCTCCCCACACCCCATGCTTTCAAAATATTTCCTGTGTGTCTAGCTTCTAGCATTTTCAATGTGATAATACCAAGGCATGTTTGTTTTGCTTCATCTTAACTGTGTGATACTTTTCTTGGCTGTTGTTTGAGGTTTGGGGTCTATAGTTTGGTGTGTATATGATTTTGTTAAATTCTCAGTCCTCATTTCTTTAAATATTTTCTTCTTTTCTCCTTCTTCAAATTGGACCATAATTTCTTCCAATATTTTCTCCTTTTTTCCTTCTTTGAATTGGACTGTGACAATACATGTATTAGACAGCTTGTTATTCTTTTATAACTCTCTGTTTCTCTGTTCTGTTTTTCTAACTTACTGTATAAATTCTATTCATCTGTTACAAAGCTTGTTGGTTCTTTCTTTGTGCTAAGTCTACAAATGCATCTATCAATGGCATGATTCCTCTCGCTCACTATGTATTTGATTTTTTGCATTTTCCTTAGATTACTTCTTATAATTCCCATTGATCTGATCATTGCCATTATGCTGACTTCCATTGATTTACCCAGTCCCCTCTTCAGCCCTGCATGTTGCCCGCCTTCTCTTCTAGAGCCTTTAACATATTAAATATTTTATATATCCCCTTTCTTGTCTGCTTCTGTTTCTAGAGATCACGTCGGCTCTTTGGGATGCTATTTTTTATTTTGAGGAATTATCTGATGTTTTGATTAAGCCCCAGACTCAGACAGGGTTAAGAATCAGGGTTCTTGGGGTATCACTTTCATAAGTGTTCCTGTTCCTCCTCCAGATACAGTACCAGGCCTAGCAAGTATTCCTGCCTCTCCCTGGGCACAGCTGTCTTTGTTTTCTAGCCACACACCCTGGCAGCAAGGCCCCACTGTGGCCCTCATGTGTCAATTCTGTTGCTCTTCTTCTATAGACTGAGGCATCCCCTGTACAGAGCACATCAGGATCAGGATGTGGGCCTGGGAGGAGTTCAGGCAAGGGGATGCTGTCACTCTGATCCCATGACCCCATGGAGAGGCTTCCTCTTCTTGATTTTCCCTTTGAAACCTGGCAGAATTCCTGGATGAGAAACCTGCAAAAGGATGGGAAACCCGTACCTCTGTGACCATCAGCAGCATCTCACTTTCATGCCACCCCACACTTAGCATTGGGTAAGAGTTCCCTGCTGAATATTCTTTCAGGATTATATCATGTGTGATAGTATCTGTAATTATCCTAAAATTTCCTCCAGCAATGTGCAGACAATCATATAAACAAATTAACCTTTTACCTAATTATTGCACTTTAACTTTGCTAAGACTTTCTAAACTGTCCTAAACTGTTCTAAAAACTGTCCATTACTCTGTGGTTAGACATGGTTACAGGCATGAAGTAAAAATTTGTGTTAATAAAAATTATTATATTTTTCTGTTTTTAAATATGTAATACTTAACTTTTTTTCTTCTGCTAATCACAAAAAGTAAAGGATAAGGATATAAGTATGAACTTAATTCTTTATATGATTAGAAATATGTATGTGATTCTCCTTTTGCAAATGGTGTTGTATGAGATAGTAATGATACTTGTAGGTTGGATACTCTGGCTCACACCTATAATCCTAGCACTCTGGGAGGCTAAGGTGGGTGGATTGCCTGAGCTCAGGAGTTTGACACCACCCTGAGCAAGAGTGAGTCCCCGTCTCTACTAAAAATTGAAAAAAATAGCCTGGTGTTGTGGCAGGTGCCCATAGTTCCAGCTACCTGGGAGGATGAGGCAAGAGAATCACTTGAGCCCAAGAGTTTGAGGTTGCTGTGAGCTGTGACGCCACAGCACTCTACCCAGGGTGACAAAACAAGACTCTGTCTCAAGAAAAGAAAAAAAGTAATGATAGTTTTACCACACATTCCTCTCTGGAAACAATGGAATACAAAATAGTGAAAAGAAAAAAAGAAAAAGAAGGAAAAGCAATTGGCTCTGAAAATAGGAAGTCACCACAAATCTACAAACAGCAGGAAGGAAACAAGCAACTGGGACTCAGTGGTGAAATTAAAAGGAAACACCAACACACGTGCAGCTACCTACAGGTCTCCTGTAAGGTGCGGAGTGTGTAAAAATAGATGGGCCCTTCCAGAAACTTCTGACCTGATCTAGTGCTGAGCATGCATGTGGAGGAGTGTATTGGAGCAAAGTGGGTGCAGTCTGGAGGAGCGTCCCTGCTACCATCTGCACCAAGAGTGACAAGGAAGTGACGGTGACGTAGAGAAAGGCATGAGAGGGACGGAACCCTTCGTGCATCAGGCAGCTGGTGTGTCAGTCAGAAAAGGGAGCTCTCCACTGCTGCTTCCAACCCTATGGCTTGGTGAAGGTCTTTTAAAACTCCACAGACATCCTGCTTGATGCAAAATCAAGGTGTGTGCAATACTGAGACTGATTGATCGAACCTTCAGCAAACACTGGCAGAGGGCCTGCGTGAGCCCAGGAAGCAAAGGAAAGGGACAAAGTGTCCTCACGGAACTTGTATTTCAGGGACGAGAGGTAACAACAGACAAACATGTGAGCATCTCATACAGCTGGTAGAGATGAGCGCTCTAGGGAGAACAGGGCCAGGAAGGAGGAAGTGTACACCACTATTGGTGGGTCCAGAGTGCATCCAGTGGGGGACCATTCTTCACACAGGTGGCCAAGGGCCCTGCAGAATCCTATTTGGGCAAAACCTGAAGTAGTGAGGAGGTGAGCCACACAGAGACCTGTGGGCACAGTGTCCTAGGACCTGTGAATGGGGGCAAGATTGGGTATGTGGAGGACAGCAGGAGGGCAGGGGGGCTGGTAGCCGTCTCTCTGAGTGGGAGGGAACCCCAACCAGGCAGAAGTTCCAGGGGGAGCCAGGCAAGGCTTGATCTGACCCCTATTTTAACAGATGAGCCTTGGCCGCTAGGTGAGAAGAATTTCAGAGGGAGAAGGTGGGGCGCTATCACACCCATCAGATGGGACATCACTGACACCCTGGGAGAAGGTGGGGTGCTATCACGCCCATGAGATGGGATATCACTGGCACCCTAGGAGAAGGTAGGGTGCTATCACGCCCATAAGATGGGACATCACTGGCACCATGGAGGTGGCACAGTGTGGCTGGGATCTGAGCTATGTTTTTATGGACTTTTAATGGAGTGAATATATCCTGTGAGGGAAGAGAAGAATAAAGGGTAACTCTGAGGTTGCAGAGCTGGGCGACTAGGACAGAGTGGGCATTTGCTGAGCTGGGTACATGGTGGAGCTGAGTGGGCAGCAGAGAGGGAGAGTTGTGGGGCCCCTGGACATTACAATGCCATTTATGTCTGTGTGGACGTACTGAGATGACTGAGGAGATGGGTCTGGATTCCCAGAAAGTGCTCTAGACTGTGCGAGTTATTGATAGGATTTAAACTCCTGAAACGAGATGAGGTCCTCTAGAGAATGAAAGAGTAGAAGGGAAGAGGTGCAGACACACCCTCACACAGGCTGCAGAGAGGTGCAGGATGCACAAGGAAGGCCCAGCAGACCCTGCTCAAAGTCAAAGCTCCCCATATGCAGAGGACATGGCCCAGAGCTTCAGAAATGTGCTGAGTTCATCTCAGATGGTGCCATGCTGACTGCAGGGCTAACCTTCAAAAAGTGCCCCCAGTCAACACTGACTTAGAAAAACAAATGGGGTCTAGGCGCAAGACTGAAATGCAGGCGGAGGACAGTTATGCCAAGAATATTCCCAACAAATACTTCTATATGATTTTAAATTAACTGGAAAAAAAATTGAACTCAAAATTGAACGCTGACAGAAGGAAGATAAAAGAAAAGCAGGCACAAATTATAAGACCAGTGAGGTGTCAAGCAGTGGGGAGAAGCTGGGAGGAGGAGGAAAAGAAATTTAGATCATAAAAAATGAAAGGCACATTGCTGGTAGTGATAACAGAGTCAGGTCTGTTGGTAACATTGTTGAGAACATAAAACATGGGTTAGTCATACTGAGAAATGTACCCAAAGAGTGAACAGTTAGTGAGAAGAACACAATAGAGAGGTAATAGAAAAAACAATGCTCCTGAGCACGTGTTCTTGGAAGAAGGCAGAGAACAAAGCAACTGAAACAAAATACTTAAAGGCAGTATGCAGAAAATGATAGAATACCTGGGTCTGGAGATCAGGAGACAGGAGGCAGTGTGCAGAAAATGATAGAAGACGTGGGTCTGGAGACCAGAAGACTCAAGGCAGTATACAGAGAATGATAGAAGACGGGGGTCTGGAGTCCAGGAGACACAAGGCAGTGTGCAGAAAATGATAGAAGACGTGGGTCTGGAGACCAAGAGACACGTGCTAATCAACCTACAATGAATCACAAAAAAGAAAAAAAAAGTATGTTATAGATGACTCCCCTGCCCAGTATGTTACAGACATCCTTGACAGTATAAAGTTAAGGTTTTCTACATAGAAAACCCTAAAGACAAGGTCTATAGGGAAAAAGTCATAAAAATAACATTTTATAAAGGTAACTGGATATAAAATCAACAATAAAAACTTTATTTCTTTATAATAAAGTTATATAATGTAATTTAAATCAAATATAACCAACAAGTTATATTTAATTTAGATATATCACTTATAGCAACAGAAATATACATGTATGAGAACTAAATCTAACAAAAGATTGGTCAAGACTTTAAGGAAGAAATGTAGTTTTTCAGTAAAGGATATCTACCGAGGGTGACATAGTGAGACTTTGTCTCAAAAAAAATTTTTTTTGTTTCAAAAAGGCAAGTAGAGTCTTCCCAAGACAAGCTTGAAGATGAAGATGGAAAAGTTTGCTAATTCCCAGGTCTTGTCAGGCTTTTGTGGAGGGGGGAATATTAAGCTTAGGTTGTTTTTTCTTGAAAAGAGACTGGGATGGA
>CAUYRH010107955.1:0-19192 GCA_963574655.1 Perodicticus potto
AAGACAAACAGGAGACACATATAATTATTCCTCCTGCTTAGAGACCAGAAACAACTTGCAACCCTTTGGGAAGACAATATAAGCAAAGTATCTCAAGAATGGAAGAAAAAGTATCCAATGTACTCAGGCCTACTATGAAGCTAATTTATAGCTTTCATATGAAGGCTATAACCCAATTATAGCATAAGATTATGGGGAAAGGGGCAAGGGAGGGAGGGGAGGATAGGTGGAGGGAGGGTAATTGATGGGGCCACACCTATGGTGCATCTTAGAAGGGTACAGGGGAAAGTTACCAAATACAGAATGCAAATGTCTTCATACAATAACCAGGAAAACACCATGAGGCTATGTTGAACAGTTTGATGAGAATGTTTCAGATTGTGTATGAAACCAGCACTTTGTACCCCTTGATTACACTAATGTACTCAGCTATGATTCAATAAAAAAAAAAGTGAACATTAAAAAAAATAAAAATAAAAAATAAAACATCTCTAGCAGATGTATCTTGTCGAGTGGTTGTTCTTTACCAGGGAAAAATTCCCCGCAGCTCTCAGCATGGAAACACTGGGAAACACAGCTGGTTCATACTCCTTACTAGCCTCCACCCTGCCCCCTTCACTCATAAAAGCGTGGTCTCACTGGACCGGTCCGTGGGGTGGGTTTCAATGGGAGCCAGTGGTGGAACGTGGACCATGCTCCAGTGTGAGGGGTACCGCAGGGTGTGGGCTCTGGAGGCAGGTGGATGGGAGTGGAATCTGACATCCTCTACTGCCCACATGACCCTGCGAAGCTTTCACAATCCCTAGGGTCTGTCTGTACTCTCCTTTGTAAAATGTGAGTTCTTATACAATCCTCAAAGTGTTAATGTGAGGGCTCAATGAGATGATGCATTTTAAATGACTAAATGTCTTGCATACAGTAGGTGCTCTAAAACTGTCATCCCCAGCCCTTGCTTCACGTGATGTTTTGCTACGGGCAAATTATAAAAAAAAATCTATTATGTCTCAGAGAGCCATAATAGAGCTTGCCTGCTTAACCCACGTTGGTCCTTCTTGTGGCCCCAGCCCTGCTGTCCAGGAGGCTGGAAGTCTCTCCACCTGTGGGAGCCGAGTCCCCACCTTGGGAGGACGCTGGGGGCCTTTGTCTGGTTACTGCGTCCCAAGCACTTTGCCCTTACCCACCCTAGGACAAATGGGAGCAATTCTCCAGCCAATTTGCCAGGTACATGGAAGATTGCTTCCCAAATCACAAGGCTGTTGAGATTAAACTGGTAATTACCACACGCAAATTCCCTCAAGTGTGCACTGACTGAGTGGCTGGGGTCTTGTGTGGTCTCTGAGCCAGGTTTCTTAAATTTTTTTTTAAGTACTTAGCCAGGGCTGGGGGTTTGAACCTGCCACCTCCAGCATATGGGGCCGGTGCCCTACTCACTGAGCACAGGCGCCGCCCTGAGCCAGGTTTTAATTGTGGCTGAGTGGATACACTTTGGGACTGGAGAGAAGTTGGTAATGATGACAGTATATGGCTGGGTGGTGCATCCTTTCTTTGTCCGGCTGAAGCCCATCGCCCCTTCAAGCTCAGCCTGGGTGACCCCTGGCCCCGCTTCTCCTTCTCTCTAAGCCCTGCTGGATGAGTTGCTCCAGGCCTGGGCACTGAGAGCAGCCTGGTGACTCTCCACGTGCTGGTATGTTTGCCTCCTTCCCTGGGGATTCATTTGAGATCAGAGATCATTATCCTCAGTGCCCGTCTCGCTACCTGCTCCATAGCAGGTGCGTGATACTATTCGGGAAGGAGGGAGGGAGAAAGGAAAGAGAAACAGGACCTTTATGAAAGCCCCTACAATTTCTTTATAAGAGCAGTCTTTTTCCTGTTCTGGGACACTGCCACCAATCCCTCCCTGCCTCTGTGTCCCATACAGACATTCCCCAACCCTCTATGAGGAAAGCTGCCTGGATCCAGGGACCTTCTGTCCCAACAGTCTTATCCCCAGGGCCCTTCCTATGTATCTTGGTTTGAATTCAGTTTGGCTGTATGCAAAAGGGAAGCCCAACAGCAATGGCTTAACCCTGAGGTAGAGTCTTATTTCTTTCCCAAGTAAAAGAAGCACGGTCATTGGCAGTGTAAGGTGATCATGGTGGCTTCTTTCTTTAGGTTTGCAGAGATCCAGGGTCGTGTCTTTCCGCTCCATTTTGTCTCTTTGTGATTCACAATTGTTATTGACACTGCAGTTGGCAAGGACAAGTTTCAGGCTGAGGGAAGACACAAAAGCAAGAGGACAAGAGAGAGGTATTGCCCCCCGTCTGATCTTGCCCACTTCCACATGCACTTCTCTGGCCATAATGCAGGTGCATAGCAACATTTAGTTGAAAGGGAGGTTGAAAGACACTGTCTTTCCTTCCTAAAGGAGTATAATGGTCTGAAAGTTTGCTCCCCCTGCAAATCCTAACCCCCAAGGTAATGGTATCTGGAGATGGGATTTATGAGAGGTGATTAGGTGATAAGGAAAGAGTCTTCCCGAATGAGTTAGTGCCCTTAGAAAGAGGCCCCAGGGAGCTCATTTTCCCTTTGTACTTTGTGAGGACTGGTGAGGACACGCCCCAGAGGCTGAGGCAGGCCCTGACCAGACACCAAATCTGCTGGTGCCTTGATCTGGGACTTCTCAGCTTCCAGAACTGTGAGAAATAAGTTTCTGTCATTTACAAGCTACCAGTCTATAACATTTTGTTATGGCAGCCCAACAGAGCTAAGACAGAAGGCAATGTGCCACCGCCCAAAAAGACCAGGGTTCTGAGATTAAGGAGTTCAGGGAGAAGAGATATTGAGGTGGGCAACCAGAAACCACTGCTTTAAGTATAAGGAAAAAAGTTAGAATGAAAGTAGTTGCATTTCTTCCCTCTATCAAAAGTCCAACCCCTAAATTCCATTTTTCCCAGAAACCATGTTTCAGATGTCTATCTTGGTGAAACAGGAAGATGGGGACCTGGGGAAAGACTCACCCTTCTGAGTTTCATGGAAATAGCTCAAAGAAACCAATCAGCGAGAATGAAGCAAATATGTATTAATTTCCAACTTGCCCTGGGCACAGCACATATTTTATCTTATTTAATTTTAACAACACCCCCAAGAAGCAACCGCCATTACTTCTGTTTTGTATACAGAGTCTTGAGTTCAGAGAGGTGAAGCGACTTGCTGGAGATTGCAGAGTTAGTAAGGGACGAAGCAGAAATCCAAACTGAATTCCATCAAGGACTAGCTCTAGTTCCTTCCTGCTGACTCTGACATTGCAGGAGAAGAGGGAGGAAGATATATGACAACATCTCTGATTCAAAGGACAAAATGCCCTTGAAATGTGGTTTCAGCATTTGGTGTAGCATGCTAAATGTTCATAGTTCCTTTAATGCACAGGCATTTGTCTGGTAGACAACATTTTCTGCATACATGAATTCTGAAAATATTCTAAATCTCAATCAAGAGCTTTATATTGCTGGTGGAGGGGAGAGAGGAGAGTTGAATGTAAAACTCTGAAGACTAAATGCCAGTGGCCCCCTGGCCACTTAACTCTCCTGTACTAGAGAAATACTAATGCTCATTGGTGTGACAGCTTGTCCATGCTGAGCTTCTAGGGTACACAGGCCATTAAAGGAGACAGAGGGTCTGTCTATGCAATCCCTTAGGAATCAAAGGGAACTCGGAAGTCCCTGTCATCAGCAGTTCTAATTTCCTGTTCAGCAGTCATCCAACCTTTGAAGGAAGACTTTATGGTTATGGGCTTGCAGTTTTCCATGGTGAGGCATTCCACTGATGGACATTTCTGTTTTTATTGTTTGGGATTCACTGAGGGTACAAAGAATTAGGGTACACTGACTGTATTTGTTGGACAAAGTTCCTCTTATAATTGTGTCCTACCCTCAAGAGTTATGCCATACACGTGACCCCTATCCCCCTCTTCCCCTCTCTCACCTGCTCATTTCCCCACCACCCCCTTGTATTAGCTCATCTACTGCCTTCATATTAGAATAGAGTACATTGAATTCTTGCTTCTCCATTCTTGTGATGCTTTACTAAGAATAACGTGTCCCACCTCCATCCAGGTTAATACAGAAGATGTAAAGTCTTCATCCCTTTTAGTGGCTGAATAGGATTCCATGGTATGCATATGCCACAGCCTGTTAATCCATTTCTGGGTTGGTGGGCATTTAGGCTGTTTCCACATTTTGGCAATTGTAAATTGAACTGCAATAAACAGTCTAGTGCAAATTTCCTTAGGATAAAAGGATTTTTATTTTTTCTTCTGGGTAGAAGCCTAGTTAATGAGATTGCAGGATCATATGGGAGGTCTACTTTGAGTTCCTTGAGGATTCTTCGTACTTCCTTCCAAAATTAGTTTGCAGTCCCATCAGCAGTGTAAAAGTGTTCCCTTCTCTCCACATCCACACCAGCATCTGCAGCTTGGAGACTTTGTAATGTGGGCCATTTTCACTGGGGTGAGGTGATATCTCAGGCTGGTTTTGATTTGCGTTTCTCTGATGATTAGGGATGATGAGCATTCTTTCATGTTTGTTAGCCATTGTCTGTCTTCTTTAGAGAAGGTTCTATTCGTCTCTTTTGACATCTCCTTTTGAAAGAATGCAAAAACTTAAACTTCTAAGTGTTCAAAAATTCAAGTTAAATGCCTGGTCCCTGTTCTCTTGAGGACCATCTCATGCAATTGATACTGAACACTCAGGACATTTTATACTTTCCTATCAATGTGAATCTTATTTATGTCTGCCCATCCTTCAAAATAGTTGACATTTGTCTTTAATAATTTCCTTCTCCAAGAACCAATGTAAGTCATCTATGCTGAGTAACAAACCACACCAAAACTTAGTGGCTTGAAACAACAACAGTCATTAATTTTGCTCCTGGTTCTATCATTCAGTCAGGGCTCAGAAACAATAGTTTACCTCTGTTCCATGAGCCTTCAATGAGATAGCGTCACCTAGGGATCGGAGGGTCCACTTTCAAGACAGCTTGCCCACAGGGCTGGCAAGCCGCTTCTGCTAGCTGAGAGCACAGATGGGACTGTGTGCCAGAGCCATCAGCTCTAGTTTTTCTCAGTATGTGTCTTTCCATGGGCTTTTTTTTTTTTTTTTTTTGGCTTCAGAGCATCATGACTGGGTTTCCCCTTTGGCAAGTGTCTCAAAGGATCAAAACAGAAGCTATGTGGCTTTCCCTAACTTAGCCTAGGAAATCTCAGTATGACACATCTCTTATCCCCCCGATTGACTTGTTGCTAAGCTCAACCCACACTCAAGGGTCAGGGACACACACCCCATCTATCAATATAAAGTATGCCAAATAATTCATGACCATATTTTAAAACCACCCCCACTGATCTACCTGGGAAGGCCATCAACTCTAATAAGTACATTTTTTATGGTCTAAATTGCTTACCTTTCTCCTTTTTGTGGTGAGAAGGAGCAGAATTTGGGAACAGGTGCGTTGTGGAGGCAGCACACTCTCCCAGAAAGGAGGATTGGCTTCTCCCTTGCTACTCAGTTACTCGCTATCATTCAATTCATGTTATTTGAATAAAGTACCTCATCTGAAAGGGTCAGTTCATTCTCTCCAGCTTCTTCTAAGTTTTTAATAAAACTTTCGAGCAGGTCAGAGTGCAGGGCACACCTTTTGAGGCTTCTCTGGACTGACCAAGCAGTATCTGTCAGGTGTTATGACTTAGTCCACTATGAATTTTTCTTAACTTCTTGGAGTTTGGGTGATTTTCTTAATCCTTCTCCTCCAGATGTGCCAGACAAGATAATAGTGATGAATAAATGAACAAGTCAATGGAACCTATTCAAATAATTATATGACAATCTAATCAAATTATAATTTCAAGAGGTGGGTTAAAAATTGACTGGGCAGTCAAATTAGGTGAGTTAAACTAGGACAGGTGTTGTTGCTGTTGTTATCAGAACTTATTCCAAAGTCAACTCAGCTTCATAAGAGGCCACCTGGTCTAATCTGAGTGGAAGTGATTTCCAGGGAGAACTCTCTCAATAAAATATTTTCCAAAAAAAAAAAAAAATCCTTTCTCTTTTGTCTGTTGGTATTTAGACATCATATCATTTGATTCCTGGAGTACTTAAAGTAGTTAGAAATCTTCAAGGAATTATTTTATATATCTGAATAAAACTGTTAATTATTGCTTTCTGTTGTGAAGGCATGAACCAGGGAAAAGATAAAAGCATCTTTCAAATTTAATGTCCCAATTAATTAATTTTTACTTATAAAATTGGAAGCTTTGCCAAGTCTTCTAGAAGCATTATAAAAGATTGATGTCATAAAGATAAGAATTTAACTGGGTCAAGCCCAACCATCAGATTATTCTTAATTAGGAATGAATCTCTCTATAATTTCTATAAAATTGGCTGAATAACAGATGACACGCTGAATTACTAATGTAATTCGAGGGGTATATGATTTAAAAATCGGCTGCCCCTTTCTTTGCCTATTTCATCTCGGCTGCTCTCTCTGCCCTGATTCCTTCTGCAGGTTGTTGTTTATTTTCCAAGTTCAGAAAAATGTCATCTTTAATTATAGTTGGTGGCCAGAACATGCCTTCCCCTCCCCATGCCTGCTTTCAGTATTGAATGTAAAATATTGGCCTGGATAAGAAAAACATGTGCTTGTGTCAGAAGAGGCATCATTTCCCAAAGGTCACATTTGAAACTTGTTCAGTGAGTCAGCCTGGAACTTGTGGGCTGTGTGCTGTGGTTTTCAAGAATCATAAAGGTCAGTCCCTATAGGCAACTCTGGATATTGCCAAGGAAGGTGGTATTCATTGGGGAAAAGGGGGAGAGCACGTTGGAGAGATTTGATGTATAGCCTGTGCCAATATCATGGGTAACTTTAATAAATGTAACATTGGAAACACCTGCATATTTAATAATGCATCCCACTTTATTCCATTTATACAAAGCTCAATAACAGGTAAAACTAAGCTGTGATAATACATGTCAAAGTAGTAATTAACTAGGGGATTGATGTTGACTGGGAAAAGATATAAGGAAACTTTCTGGAGTCATGCAAGTGATATATATCTTGATTTAACACATATATACATATAATTTTATATGTGTATGTGTAAAACATTAGATTTATGTATTTTACTGTATGCATACGTGAATTACACATCAATACAATGACACACACAGGCAAAGAATCAGTATAACAAAAAACCATATATATGTCAAATGGTCCTAAATATGATAGCTCAAATTTCTGGTCTTAGAGAAAGTATCTCCCAGATTGTGTGTCAAAGTGTGGTCCCCAAACTTCTAAATCAGGATCAGCTAGAGCATTTGTTAAAAACACAGACTTCTGGGTGGTGCCTGTGGCTCAAAGGAGTAGGGCGCTGGCCCTATATGCCGGAGGTGGCCGGTTCTAACCCAACCCCGATCAAAAAAAAACAAAAAAAAAAACAAAAAAACAAACCCACAGACTTCTGGCTTTAACTGTACTCCAACTGACACAAAATCAGAAGCTATGGGGATTTGAGATGCCTGCCTTTTCAGTAAAATTCCCCTGCAATCCTCACATCTCCTAAAAGAATGTCCTTGTTAACAAGTATTTTGAAGGGGTGATTCATAAACTTAGTAACTCAGCATCTTCTGGTAGTGCCCATGGATTTATCAGAATTAGTAAGGGGATATGAGGGAATCACAATTCAGAGCCAGTACACCAAAATATTTATGAACCCTCTCACCGAGCACTGTTTATGCTCTCTTTTAATTGTTACAACTACGATGTGAGACTTACATTGACATTATCCCACAGCCAAGACGCGCTGAGGCTAAGCTAGATAAGTCAACACCCCAAGGTCAGGGAGCAGTCACCAAGATATGGATGAGCCCACAGCCGGGACTTTTAGCAGAGATGCTTCTGTAAGCTTATGGTGATCTAGATTAAAAAAATAAATAAAAATAAAAAGACCTAAATCTGAGCTACATGGAGGCAGTCTGCTAGAGTGGAATCCGCCTGAGCAGCGCAAATAAACCGAACAAGGTCACCGGCTCCATAACACTAGATGACACTTTGCCCTCTCTAAGCCTCATTTTTAAATTGAAAAAGAGATGAACCTTCCAAGTTCACAGGCAATGAACAGGTGTACCTGAATACATAGCTTTCTTAGCACACGACTTCTGCCTACAGAGCTGACAGCTTCATCTTTAGTGGAATAACTATTCATAATCAGCATTGAAATCAGGATTTGTGGAGCGATCTTGTGCCTGGTGCTATGTGAGGAGGACGCATATTCATCATCACAGAGATGGGATGGAGCCATCAGGGAGTCACAAACAGGGGCCACACCTACATCCTTGGGTGAGCACCAAGATAATGTGGTCTGGAATAGTTCAGAGCAAGAAAGGGCCCAGATTAGGCAGGACCTGTTCTGACCCTTAGAGAGGATAGGACTAAGCTACACAAGGAGAAGCTAAGGTAGACACCCCTCAAACAGTAAAGTAAGAGAAAGCTTCAAGAACGGTTGTGTCAGTGCTGGATGTTAGCGGGAAAGAATGAATCATAAACATAAATGGGGCATCTGAAGCTGACTGGGAATGGTCTTGAATGCCAAGTTGCCACCGAGTTGGTCTTTTCCTGTAAGTTACAGAGAAATAATGAAGGTTAATGACTAGGAGCCTGGAAGGTGACAACAGGTCCTAGGAGACATCATTAACAGTCCAGCAGTAATGAAGACTTGATGAGCCATTGCCCATAAACACTTCTTGTCTATTCTTTGAATATACTGGGATCTTCTCTCCCTTCTTCTTTTTTTTTTTTTTTAAATCTCTCTCTTTCCTTCTCAACTTCTGGGACAGGCCTTGTCTCAGGGGTTAGCCTAATCTCTGGGGAGTAAAAGTTTGTGCTATTTGAATAAATTTGACTTCGCAGAAAGCACATTCAGCCATGCAACCACAGACTGAATTGATGTGTGCATACCGCAGGCAGTGCGATTCTGTACATTCCTACTTTCATCGCTTACATTTTTGATTGCATGCTCTTAAAGCTGTCTGTTATTATGCGTGGATGTGTAGGTAGGTGTGGTTAGCTCATTTTGCAATAAATTAGATTAGTCATTCATATGTTCCTCACTCTATAAAATGGCAAACGTCTGAAAGCAGGGCTGGGAAGCTGACTTTGATTTCGAGTTAGCTAGGGCACATTCAATTTTGCCAAAGCTTAGGTCAAATTTAGAATCTCTTACACTGCTGAATTCTAATGTTGCACCCAAAAAGTGTGACAGGCCACAGAGAGCTAGGGTGGAAGAGAGAGCCTGTCTCTGAAAGAATTATCCTCTATGCAAAAGAAGTGACCTATGCAAAATTTGTAATTGTAAAATTTGACCTTATGAATCACGAAGCAGAATGGCCATTGGGAACGCGAGCTCTTCCTTATGCCCGCCTCCACCCAGACATCTTTCTTTTTCTTTTTTGTAACTTTTTCTTAGTGAAATGCATTTTAGCTTTGCACTACTTTTTTATTTTTGTTCTTTAAGTGAAAATGAACTTTTCATCCAGTGTAGTTTGACTTAAGCAGGTGCAAATGTCTACTTTTTTCTGTTTTCATAAGAATTTTCTTCGTTTCTGGCAATGACCTTTATAAACAACACAGAAAAATTACACCATGAAGCATGACCCCAATATTTATTTTCATAACTGCCTTTCTTCAGGCTAAGGTAAGGACATCTATAATTCTTGTCCGATCAGAGCAGACTATTGAGCCCACTGTTTGTAGTACGAGAATATGTCAATATCTGTTGAGTACCGTGCCAGATACTTGACTCAAATTTTCTCATGCAATCAGCCCTCTTCTTTGGTTATTTCTATTTTATTTTATTTATTTTCTTTTTGTAGAGACAGATTCTCCCTTTATCACCCTTGGTAGAGTGCCGTGACATTACACAGTCACAGCAACCTCCAACTCCTGGGTTTAGGCGATCCTCCTGCTTCAGCCTCCTGAGTAGCCGGGACTACAGGCGCCCACCACAATGCCCGGCTATTTTTTTTGTTTCAGTTGGCTGGGGCCGGGTTTGAACCTGCCACCCACGGTATATGGGGCTGGCGCCCTCCCTACTGAGCCACAGGTGCCGCCCAGTTATTTCTATTTTAAAATGGAAGAGACTGAAGTGACTTGTGCAAGGACACAAGAGTGGTCCAGGTGAGAAGACGAGGTGTGCAGAATAGGGAAGGAGAATCAGGTGCTGGTACAAATCAAGAACCATGAGATGGAAATGAACAGAAACCACACAGACATCTAGAGGATCCACGAAAGAAATGCAAACAGCCAAGAGGAAGAGAGAAGAAAAGATGAAAAAGACGCGAGTCCATTGTAAAAAAAGAATATGGAAAACGATAGCAACTTTGTTAATAAACTTAACCATTACCTTTAGGACACACCTGCCAGGTGCCAATGAACTAAGTTTAGAAGGGTGACAAGAAACAAAATAGATATACTGTCTGTCCTGGGAGAGTCTACAGCTTGGAGGGGACAGTGCAGAGACCTGTCTCTCAGTACATTTTAAACGCCTAATGATGTCTTTTAAGACACCCCCAAAGGAAACAAGAGCCAGTGCAAACAAGCCTGGTGGCAAAAACCCTGTGAGCAGGTCCAGGGGAAGCTCTTTCTATCTCCCTGTGGTTAGCCTCAACCCATCACTGACTTGTTCAGAACACATATTAGCTCCTCATTCTCATACTAGGCATAGAACATTTTACCACCAGGTGCCTATTAGGTATCTATCGGTAAACGTGCACTGGCTTGGATGTTCGCCCTCTGCTCCCCTGAAGCTAACTGTTGCTGGGTCTTTTGGTTTCAGTTGGAAGACCTTCACCTACGTAGCTGGCTGACAGCTGAGCCAGGATTCAAATTCAGTTCTTTAGAACCCATTCCCAACCTGTGCCTCTTCCAGGCCATCCAGCAGGAAGCAAATTCACATTTAGACAACTACCTCAGTTTCACATACTTCAAATGATGTGGGACTTGTATTTTTTTGATAAATAAATGAATAAATGAACAAAACTTAAAAGATCATAAGTAGGGCACCGGCACCATATACCAGGGGTGGCGGGTTCAAGCCTGGTCCTGGCCAAAGAAAAAAAGATCATATTTATGGAAATGTTTGTGCACCTCAGGAAAATAAGTGTCTTGGGTGAACTTGGCCTCAAGGGCTGGGAATAAGTAGAGGCTCAACTACAATTAAGCCTCCTAGGGGAGAGAAGTTTGGTTTTTGAGATAGGAGAGTAATTTAGCTTTAAGAGTTTCCCAAAGTGTTTTATAACAATGTTATTAGTGTTAGCCATTTCAATAAGATCATGGTGGAGTCCCTAGAAATCTTGCTTTGATATTAGAAATTGAAGACCCAAGAAACTCTAAGTGAAAATAAGTATTTCTACTATGATTACATGGCCCTTAAACTTTGCTCCATTGCTGCATTGTATCAGTATGGACTTTAGAAACAGGAGAGGGGAGATTTGCACAGACCAAGGAGCAGTTAGCAGATTTGTGAGGCCAGGCTCTGTGACTCCCCATCTCATACGACATAAATTCAGATAATGAGTAGGCCCGATGATGTTGCGTAGGTTGAATGATTCAACTTAGAACCCAGGAATACATGTTAGGAAGTTACTACCCTGACTTTTTTCTGTGTGTATCCTGATGTCTGTCTTAATAGCTTATAGCGCCAAATTCTAGTATCCCCAAATCTAGTCCACTGGCTGGCTTAAAGCAGGAATGGATGTATTTGGTAGCTGAGATCTTTCTCTGAAAAAAAAAAAAAAGTCCTTTCAGAAGGTATTACCGTTCTCCCATGAAGTATCTCAGCTGAGCATGACTAAAACAGGTCCAAAGTGTGCACTTGGGGAGGAGTCCAGAGATTTAATTTGGAATCTCAACTCTGTCATTTTCTGTACAATTTAGGTTAGGTCACCTGACCCCATAGGGCTCAATTTCAAGAAATCAAAAATGATGACAATGGGAGCTGCAGAGTATGAACAAGAAAATCCTCAAAGTTTTGTTGGGCTTGACTTTCAATAATTCAAAGAACACAGACCTTAATCCTCATCTATTTATTTCTCCAGGAGGCTGATTCTCGGCAAATTGTGTGGAGCCAGCAAAAAATAAAATAAAATAAAAATCCCAAACAGACGCATGACATACTATTTTTCATAAAGAATAGATTGGTATATCAGCATAGGGGGATATTTTCTGTTCCTTTTATGAAAGAATGGTTTTAAGGAGCGTAAGTGTATGGTCTTTGTCAAACATATATGTCTGTATTTTCATTTAAATGTAAATGCTTCTGTGAGTCTCAGGAAACACACATCCCTGCTCCATAGCCTTTGCAGAAAAATATCAGCCCAACAGTGAGCTATGAAAATTGAAATTCCTTCTTAAATTATTTTCTAAGTCTCTCAAGATCATCTTCATAATCAATTTCTTTTATATTTTATACATCTTTTTTCTCTTCCTGCAAAGAAGAAGAAAGAAGCAACTCGTGTGGAAGAGCTGTGATTGTCAAGACAACACGATGAGCTGCTAGCTGGGGAGACGTTTGTGCAACTTACATGGAGATATAAATATATTAGTTTGGGGATTGCTGCTTTCAGAGCAAATATCGCACTGTCACAAATATCATACCCTCTGGCCAAGGTACATATTAATGGCTTCATTATTACAATTTGGTTGCTGTTTCAGAACCGTAAATCCATCAGTTATGATAATTTTATAAAACGAAACCACAAATATGAATAAAAGTTCAGTTCAATGGAGCATCAACAATAACCAGACATTATACTTCTGGAGAAGTTAAGAAAAAAAAAATATTTTAAAGTGGAAGAAGGTAATCCCTAATTCAGAACTTTGACTAGAGTTTTGAGGCACCCATCTGGACAATACCTTTCTCCTATTTCTCTCCCCACCAAAGTGCATCACTTCTCCCTGTCTGTGGAACACAGCCCAGATTTTCCTAGTCCGACATGCAAGAGCCTTGCCATCCTGACCCGCATGTACCTTTCACACTTGAGTACAGGTGTACCATCAAAGCCCGCCTCCCTTACCACATCACATGCCTTCTGACTTGTGCCCCATTTGCTTATCCCTCTGCCCCGTTTTACCTACCTTGTAAATTTCCATACATCTTCAGGGTTAATACCTAGGTGGGGCCAGAATAAATGCCCGTTCAATATCGGCTGAAAGAACATAATCTCTTCTTCACTTAAAGCAGCCCTCAGTAGACATGCTGTCCCTGTAAATCATTTTTTTAAATACACAAATTAAATTTCAGTGGGCCTTTAAGCTCTTTACTTTCTTGTCTATATGATAGATTCTTAGTAGTACAGGTCGGACAATGAAGTTGTCAAATTCATCCCAGAAAAAGTGTTACTCATTGCTGAATCACATTCCGTATCACTGAATGAGTGATAAGTCATTGCTGAATATCACTGCAGTCACCTTTGAAGTACTCCTCTTTGAGAAGTTATATGCAGACGCCATCACCTAGACCACTCTTCAAAGCAATTTTCAAAGCCTTTTCCTGGAATGGCCATCAGAGTTGTCATCATTAATACCCTTGATGTTCTGAATGTCATCCAAATGTCTTCCTTTCAATATTTTCTTTACCTCTGCATAAAGAAAAAAGTCATGGGGGGCCAGATCAGGTGAGTAGGGAGGGTGTTCCAATACAGCTATTTGTTTACTGGCTAAAAACTACCTTACAGAAAGTGCTGTGTGAGCTGGTGCATCGTCGTGATGCAAGAGCCACACCTTTCTCATGTCAAGATTTTCAGTTAAGATTGCCCTAATTCTTTCTCTATCAATTTTTACTTGGTCTGCTATTATTCTCACATCAGCTGATGATTTCTACTCACAATTGAACAAATTTTTGCAATGCTTTCATCAATTCTGCTTGTGGCTAGCCTCCCTGATTTCTCTTCATCAGTGATGCTTTCTCTCCCCTCAGGAAAATGTTTAATCTATGTGTACACCACCATTTTCTTCATGGGATTATCCCCATAAACTTGGACAAATATGTCCCTGATTTCATTTCCACTCTTGCTAAATGTAACAAGAAACTTAATGTTTGTTCATTGCTCTAATTCAAGCTCTCAACGGCACAGAAAAACATGCAACAATAATGAATGCCACTCCAGAAGACACTGCCACACATCAACAGGTACACCGTTGTGAGATGCTGATAAACCACAGTTATGAAACCTTTACCAAGTTGTTTGTACAGTGCTGCCAACGTAAGCACATGGTGGCAAGTTTGCAAATTTAATTGTCAGACTGGTGCATCTATGAGGAAAAATAAATAAAACACATTTGTTTCTGGTTTCTATACAAGACCTACAGCTATGTCACTAACATAAGAAAAAAAACTAGCACTCTGGGAGGCTGAGGCAGGTAGATTGTTTGATCTCAAGAGTTCAAGACAAGCCTGAGCAACAGGGAGACCCCATCTCTAAAAATAGCCGAGCATCATGGCAGGTGCCTGTAGTCCCAGCTGTGCAGGAGGCTGAGGCAAGAGGACCACTTGAGCCCAAGAGTTTGGAGTTGCTGTGAGCTATGACACCATGACTATCTACTGAGGGTGACAAAGTGAGACTCTGTTTCAAAAAAAAAAAAAAGGAAAAAGGTTTTAAAAATAAAAGAACTTTAAATCTCACTATGGAAATTTTACCAAGAACAGGTAAGATTGCTTTATGCCAAGAAATTGTTTTATTTTCAATCAAGTATACAACCATTACATAGTTATTAAGCAGCCGGATTGTTTAGAAGTTGGCTGACCTCCCTGAGGTTAAAGGCCCTGGGTTGCAATACCTGCATCACAGATTGAACGAGATTGAACTAGACCTGGGGAAGAAACTGGTGACCTGTGTTCTAAATTGCAGAGGATCCAGTCCTCCCACTTTTTATCTCCATTCTCTCTCCAGTCATTCTCCTCTTAGTCTCATTTGCCAAAATTACACACAGAGTCACAGCAATACCACAGACCAAATATGCCCTGGCTTCATCATAAGTATTTCCAAGTATACTATTAAGGCAAGAAGAAAATCGAATCTTATTAACAAGATTAACTTCTGAACAACAAGTCTCAAAATCCTTTAGAAACAGAAGTGACGGTGTCAGCAATAAGGCTCTGAGAATTCATTTAATTAAAACTCCTTTGTTTTAAGAAGCTGTTTACGGATGTGTTTCGGTGGCTTTCAGCATTAAAACCTGACAGGGTGGATATTCCATGGTGGGCTACATTCCCTTGTCATTTGTTTGCTGAAGATTGTTTCTTAGAGTAACGTATACAATACTCTTTGTCTGTCTTGCCTTAGCAAGTTGATTTATCTTCTGAAGAAAAGACATATAAGACCATGCACAGAAGAGAAGGAAATTAATACCATAAACCTGTCATGAAACATTTCAAATCAAAATAAGATCTAGTGAAACTTGAGTCTTTTACAGTGGGTGATGGAAATTGTATATGTGTATAGCCCATAGTTACGAAACCAAGTCATCCAGCTCCCACTTCTTCAAGACAAAATGCACACATTCTGGGTGAAGGGCATGGTTACAACTCTGACTTAAAATGTACAAAAGCAAATTATGTATCCAAAATGTGTGTACCCCTGTCATATTCTGAAATAAATAAATAAGAATAAAAAAAAGTTATGCCTAAATCTTTTGGAGAAAGGGATGCTTTTTCGTTTGTTTGTTTCTATGAATTACACCCTTCCCACTTACCTTAAGGTAATTCATTGGTTCATTGATTTATTTTTCACATGACAAATATCTGGCCTATGGAAGGACTTGACGGACACAGCAAAAAACAAGACAAAATCAGCTGCAGAGAAGAGAGGTCATCCTTACACACAGATGGCTCTGATCTGACAAGTTTTTGTCAGAGGAACTTCTGGCAACGTTCTGAGGCCGAGAAGAGAAATCTGAGATTGTTGTCTGGTGTGGGTGGGAGAAGCTGGTTGAAGGTTCTGTAATTTCTGAAGAATTTACAACTTCACTGTTGTAATTATGCTAATGCCCCCTTTTAGTAAGAGGGCTCAATTTTTTACTTTTTTTGTTTATTTCAGGTTAATATGAGGGTTCATCCAGGTCACAATATTTCAGTTGTTAGGTAGAGTCCCTCTTGTAGTTGTGTCTGTATCCAAAAGGTGTGCATATACCCTACATTGTGCCCATTAAGTGGGAACACTCCAACGCCCCTCTCCTCTCTCCCTTTTCCCTCATTTCCCCTCCCCCCAACTTGAATTGAATTAAAATTTTCTCTTATGCGGGTGTGTATTAGATCATCTCCTGGCTTCATATTAGTATTGAGAATACAGGATATTTGCTTTTCCATTCTTGTGATACTTTATTAAGAAGCATGTGTTTCAATTCCATCCAGGTTAATACAAAACTTGTAAAGTCACCATCTTTTTTATGGCTGAATATAATTCCATAATATACATATACCATAGCTTGTAATCTATTCCTGAGTTGATGAGCATTTAGGTTTTATCTACAACTTGGTGGTTGTAAATTAAGCTGCAATAAACAATCTAGTGCAAATGTCTTTATGATAAAATGATTTTTTTTTGTTCTGGGTAGATGCCTAATAGTGGGATTGCAGGGTCAAATGGAAGGTCTAATTGGAGTTCTTTGAGGATTCTCCATACTTCTTTTCAGAGAGTCTGTATGAATTTTCAGACCCACCAACAGTGTAGAGAGTTCCCCTCTCTCTACATCCATACCAGCATCTGAAACTTTGGGACTTTATGATGTAGGCCATTCTTACTGGAGTTAAGTGATATCTCAGAGTAGTTTTGCATTTCTCTGATGATCAGGGATGATGAACAATTTTCATATGTTTGTTAGCCATTTGTCTGCCTTCCTCAGAGAAGGTTCTCTTTATGTCTCTTGCCCAGTGATACATGGGATTATTTGCTCCCTTTTCATTGATTAATTTGAATTCTCTATAGATCCTAGTTATCAATCCTTTGTCAGATTCCTAACATGCAAATTTTTTTTCCCCATTTTGAAGGTTGTCTGTTTGCTTTGATTGTTGTGTCTTTAGCTGTGCAGCAGCTTTTCAGTTTAATTAAGTCCCATTTATTAATTTTTGTTGTTGTTGCAATTGCCACAGAAATCTTTTTTTTTTTTTTTTTTTTGAGACAGAGCCTCAAGCTGTCACCCTGGGTAGAGTGCTGTGACATCACAGCTCACAGCAACCTCCAATTCCTGGGCTCATGCGAGTCTCTTGCCTCTGCCTCCCAAGTTGCTGGGACTACAGGCGCCTGCCACAACCCTGGCGATTTTTTGGTTGCGGCCGTCATTGTTGTTTGGCGGGCCTGGGCTGGATTCGAACCCGCCAGCTCAGGTGTACATGGCTGGTGCCTTAGCCTGTTGAGCCACAGGCACCAAGCCCAGAAATCTTCTTCATAAAATCTTTCCCCAGGTTGACATCCTCAAGAGTTTTTCCCACACTTTCTTCTGGGATTTTTATGTCTTTCATGCCTTAGGTTTAAATCTTTTATCCATCTATAAACAATTTTCATGAGTGGTGAAAGGTACAGATCCAACCTAGGAATATATCAAACAAGAGAGGTTAAGAACCTCTACAAAGAGAATTAAGAAACCCTGAGAGGAGAAATAGCAAAAGACATTAACAAATGGAAGGGCATGCCATGCTCCTGGCTGGGAAGAATCAATATTGTTAAAATGTCTATACTTCCCAAAGCAATCTGTAGATTCAATGAAATCCCCATCAAAATATCAACATGATACTTTGAAGAACTGGAAAAAAAATTCTTCATTTCTTATGGAACCAGGAAAAAAACCAGTATAGTCAAGGCAAATTTTAGTATTAAAAACAAAGCTGGAGGCATCACTTTACCAGTATTTAGGCTTTACTACAAGTACATAGGGATCAAAACAGCCTGATATTGGCACAAAAATACAGGCATAGACATTTGGAACCAAATTGAAAACCAAGGGATGAAACTAGTCTCTCACAGTTATCTGATCTTTGATAAACCAAACAAAAGCATACACTGGGGAAAAGAATCCCTATTCAATAAATGGTTCTGGGAGAACTGGATAACCACATGTAATATTTTTGACTTTGTAAAGGTGGGATTCCTAGTGTTTTTCTTTAAGAGGTACAAATTTTGTAACAAAAGAAAAAAAAGTTAGTTACTTGGCTTATAGCCTCAAGTTCAGAGTAAAACCAGTGAAATGTTTCCCAACCAATCTTAGTGCTTGTGTAAGACTGGAATCAGGGATATTCTGATCAGCATCAAGGGCCATTGAAACACAGTCCACTGCCTCCTCGGGGAGGGCTTCATGCCAAACTCGCTGAGCCTCCAGGTGTGATGTCTTTGGATATTGGTTGCTTTCTCTTACCTTGATTTCGTTACCTTATTTGAAGATAACAGTTCCAAGTAGCCTATGACCTAGCCTAATTTTTCAGTATTTGGTATTGCAGTTCTCAGTATCCCATTCTCATGCTCTGTGAGAACAAGCACTTTTTAAAATTTTCTCCAACATTCTTCAATGCATTTAATCTTATATTGGCACCTGACAGTCAATCATGGACTATTTGCACATTGATTTGTTGACACTGTGCATACTGCAACAGTTTTCTCCCTGTGTATATTATTACTGATACCCATGGAGATAAGGCCCCCTATTTATAGCAGAATTCCCTAAACTTTCATAGCATCCTTTAAATATAATGTTAAAAAAAAACAAATCTATTTAACAAGGAATTGTGCTTCCGATGTGTTTTGAGAATTTTTTAATTTGTTGATTGTGAAAGCGTATTTTCAATTCGGCTTAAAAATAGTTGATGAGGATTCAGCGGTTGCCTCTGTGCAGATCGGACCCTTCCAGCTCTCGCACCTCACTCCGCTTCCTCCGCGACCATGTCTGACAAACCGGATGTGGCTGAGATCGAGAAATTCGATTAAGTCGAAATTGAAGAAGACGGAAACGCAAGAGAAAAATCCACTGCCTTCCAAAGAAACGATCGAACAGGAGAAGCAAGCAGGCGAGCGCCGCCGATGTGCACGGTACATTCCACAAGCATTGCCTTCTGATTTTACTTCTTTTAGCTGTTTAACTTTGTAAGATGCAGAGTGGTTGGATTAAGTTTAAATGACTG
>CAUYRH010107956.1:0-11101 GCA_963574655.1 Perodicticus potto
TTTTTTTTTTTTTTTTAGACAGAGCTTCAAGCTGTCACCCAGGATAGAGTGCTATGGCATCACAGCTCACAGCAACCTCCAATTCCTGGGCTCAAGCGAGTCTCTTGCCTCCGCCTCCCAAGTAGCTGGGACTATAGGCGCCCGCCACAATGCCCGGCCATTTTTTGGTTGCAGCCATCATTGTTGTTTGGCGGGCCGGGGCTGGATTCGAACCCGCCAGCTCAGGTGTACGTGGCTGGCGCCTTAGCCCGCTGAGCCACAGGCGCTGAGCCTGTATTCCAGACATCTTCATGGGTATTGGAGAGACTATGGAAAGGAAATTGTCTCTGCTCTCAGTTTATGACTGATTGAATATTAATATGAATTCTTTCAATTAGTTTAAATTTCAGTACCAAAGTGATTGTTAAACTTTGAGGGTTTAGCGCAATTGGTTCTGTTTACATGCTTCTTAGCACCAGATAACTCCTAGCACTGTGTGGTTTTCCAACTTACTAAGACACTTAGCCCTTCATTCAGATTTCCAATTGAGCCTTTTGAAACCAAGAAGATTCTTTACTACATAATTTGATTGTGTGAGAATGGGGAGGGGTCCAAGATGAGCCTTAGCAGAAACAGATTTCATGGCTCAGCGCCTGTGGCTCAACGGGCTAAGGCGCCAGCCACATACACCTGAGCTGGCGGGTTCGAATCCAGCCCGGGCCCGCCAAATAACAGACGGCTGCAACCAAAAAATGGCTGGGCGTTGTGGGCGGGCACCTGTAGTCCCAGCTACTTGGGAGGCGGAGGCAAGAGACTCGCTTGAGCCCAGGAATTGGAGGTTGCTGTGAGCTGTGATGCCACGGTACTCTATCCAGGGTGACAGCTTGAGGCTCTTTCTCAAAAAAAAAAAAAAAGCAAAACATTTCATATCAGTAATAGTGCTCAATAAAGGCTTCAAGAACTTGGGTGGCACCTGTGCTCAGTGGGTAGGGCGCTGGCCCCATATACCAAGGGTGGCAGGTTCAAACCCGGCCCCGGCCAAACTGCAACAAAAAAATAGCCAGGCATTGTGGCGGGTGCCTGTGGTCTCAACTACTCAGGAGGCGGAGGCAAGAGAATCACCTAAGCCCAGGAGTTGGAGGTTGCTGTAAGCTGTGTGATGCCACGGCACTTTACTGAGTTCGATAAAGTGAGACTCTGTCTCTACAAAAAAAAAAAAAAAAAGCTTCAAGAACTTAAGGCATTTTAGATGTCTTCCATAAATGTAAAATTAGTACATGAGATTAATTAGTTGGTTAAAATCCTAGTTCTAAATTCAAAAGATACAAAAAGGCACATGGAAGAAACTGCCCTAGTCATCCAGTTTTTCTCCCTGGAGGCTTATAGTTTCTTTCTTTTTTTTTTTTTTTTGAGACAGAGTCTCACTTAGTCATCCTTGGTAGAGTGCCATGACATCATAGCAACCTCAAACTCTTGGGCTCAAGCAATCTTCTTGCCTCAGCCTCCCAAGTAGCTGGGACTACAGGCGCCTGCCACAACACCTGGCTATGTTTAGAGATGAGGTCTTGCTCTGGCTCAGGCTGGTCTCTAACCTGTGAGCTTAAGCAGTCCTTTGGCCTCAGTTTCTGAGAGGGCTATTACAGGCCTCAGCTACCAGCCAGGGCCCTACCCCAAACCCCTTTGTTTTGGCTTGCAGTTTCTTTTTCTTTTTTTTTTTTTTTTTGAGACAGAGCTTCAAGCTGTCACCCTGGGTAGATCGCCGTGGCATCACAGTTCACAGCAACCTCCAACTCCTGGGTTCAAGCAATTCTCCTGCCTCCACCTCCCAAGTAGCTGGGACTATAGGCACCTGCCACAATGCCATGCTATTTTTTGTTGCAGCCATCGTTGTTTGGTGGGCCCAGGCTGGATTCGAACCCACCAGCTCTGGTGTATGTGGCTGGTACCTTAGCCGCTTGAGCCACAGGCGTGGAGCTTGGCTTGTAGTTTCTTACCCATCTCTGCTACATAAATGGTAGCATCCTGTGACACCTCTCAGCACTGCACCTTGCATTTTTCTCCTAGTTATCTTGGAAATTGTTTAACACATTGACTGCCAAAGTAGAATAAAAATGTTGAAAATAAAACAATCCTTTCTAATTTAATGAAGCATTTATTATTTTTTGTTTTCTGTTCATGAGTTATATACAATTCACGTGGTATAAGGATCAGTTTTCACACTGCATGCCACATGAGTTATATGTGACTCACGACATACTTAATTTGTTTCTGAGAATTGAGTCTTTTTACATTCCATAAGTATTTAGTTGTATCTGGAGTAGACCTTGGATGATGCTGAATGACTACCTTTGAATCATACCCCCTAAGCATGTGTATGCTATCATACTGATTTCATTCAAAGAGCCTCCAGCACAAATAGTAGTTATGATCGGAGAACACAGTCTATCATGTGTGATGGGCTTGGGTGGGCCAGCTGGAACAGGTGCCAATTGACAGCAAAAACCAGCAGATGTTTCACAGCTTCACGTGGTCCTGGGCTCAAAACTAGTATGAGTTAAATACAACTCACATGGCAGTTATGTGTTAATATCAGTACATGAAGAGCACCCTCTTTTAAAATTTTTTTTTGAAATAGAGCCTCACTATGTCACCTTCGGTAGAGTGCTGTGACTTCACAGCTCACAGCAACCTCAAACTCTTGAGCTTAAGAGATTCTCTTGCCTCAGCCTCCCAAGTAGCTGAGACTATGGGGGCGCCCGCTGCTACGCCTGGCTGTTTTTTTGTTGCAATTTTCATTGTTGCTTTAGCTGCTCCAGGCCAGGTTTAACCCCACCAGCCTTGGTGTATGTGGCTGGCGCCCTACCCACAGCTACGGGCACCGCCCACCCTCCTTTATTTATTTATTTATTTATTTTTGAGACAGAGCCTCAAGCTGTCACCCTGGATAGAGTGCTTTGGCATCACAGCTCACAGCAACCTCCAACTCCTGGGCTCAAGCGAGTCTCTTGCCTCCGCCTCCCAAGTAGCTGGGACTACAGGCGCCTGCCACAACGCCCGGCTATTTTTTGGTTGCAGCATCATTGTTATTTGGCGGGCCCAAGCTGGATTTGAACCCGCCAGCTCAGGTGTATGTGGCTGGTGCCTTAGCCTGTTGAGCCATAGGCACTGAGCCTCCTTTTTTTATTTTTTATTTTTATTTTTTTGAGACAGAACCTCAAGCTGTCACCCTGGGTAGAGTGCTATGGCATCACAGCTCCACAGCAACCTCCAGTTCCTGGGCTCAAGCAAGTCTCCTGCCTCTGCCTCTGAAGTAGCTGGGACCACAGGTGCCTGCCACAACGCCCAGCCATTTTTTGGTTGCAGCCGTCATTGTTGTTTGGCGGGCCCGAGCTGAATTCGAACCTGCCAGCTCAGGTGTATGTGGCTGGCGCCTTAGCCTGTTGAGCCACAGGTGCCGAGCCCCTTGTTATTTTTTTTTTTTTTTGGAGACAGTTTCGCTTTGTCACCCTTGGTAGAGTGCTGTGGCGTCATAGCTCACAGCAACCTCAAACTCTAGGGCTCAAACAATTCTCTTGCTTCAGCCTCACAGGTAGCTGGGACTATAGGAGCCTGTCACAGCACCCAGCTATTTTTAGAGAAGTGGTTTCGCTTTGGCTCATGCTGGTCTTGAACCTGTGAGCTCAGGCAATCCACTGCCTTGACCTCCCAGAGTGCTAGGATTATAGGTGTGAGCCACCTCGCCCAGCCCCCTAGACCTTGTTGAATTCTTTCCAACCTCTGTTAGGGGGACTAACATCTGTTTCTCAGAGTCAAGAGAGTTAACATCTTAACTAGTATAGGGCTGGACTAATGAGAAACCCTATTCAAAGGTCTCTTAAGTCATATTAGATACATGGTAAAATCATGTTATTCCTGATGGTAATTTATTTGCAAAGTACCTTTTCTCATGATGGCTTAGTGATAGGCCTTGGTGACCTATGAGACAGAAATGAAGGCAAGTAGAACCAGTCTCCCAGTCCCTTGAGCCATCTAGAGAAGCAGATGGCAGGGGAGCAGAATAGCTCAGCATCCCACACTTTCTGCCCCAATACACACACCTGATTTTTGTCTTTCTTATAGTCTTGGAGAGCAGTACTACAAAGATGCCATGGAGCAGTGCCACAATTACAATGCCCGCCTCTGTGCTGAACGCAGCGTACGACTGCCTTTCTTAGACTCACAGACTGGAGTAGCCCAGAGCAACTGTTACATCTGGATGGAAAAGCGACACCGAGGTCCAGGTGAGGGTCCAGACTTGGGAGAAGAGGACTCGGGAGCACAAGGGGGAAGAAGTTTCATCATTGTAGGTGATGAGCATTCCCTAGTGCTTTCCATCTTTGGTTTTTTGTTTGTTTTTTTGTAGAGACGGAGTCTCACTTTATCGCCCTGGGTAGAGTGCTGTGGCGTCAGACAGCTCTCAGCAACCTCCAACTCCTGGGCTTAGGCAATTCTCTCGCTTCAGTCTCCCAAGTAGCTGGGACCACAGGTGCCCACCACAACGCCCAGCTATTTTTTTGTTGCAGTTCAGCCAGGGCTGGGTTTGAACCTGCCACCTTTGGTATATGGGGCTGGCACCTTACTGACTGAGCCACAGGTGCTGCCCCCGTCTTTGTTTTTTTTGTTGTTGTTTTTGTTCGTGTAGTTTGAGACAGAGTCTCACTGAGTTGTCTTTGGGAGAGTGTCGTGGCTTCACAGCTCACAGCAACTTCAAACTCTTGGGCTTAAGCAATTCTCTTGCCTCAGCCTCCTAAGTAGCTGGGACTACAGGAACATTTTTTACAGAGACCCAAGCTGTCGCCATGAGTAGAGTGCCGTGGCATCACATCTCATGGCAACCTCCAACTCCTGGGCTCAAGCGATTCTCCTGCCTCAGCCTCCCAAGTAGCTGGGACTACAGGCACCCACCACAATGCCCGGCTAGTTTTTGGTTGCAGCCGTCGTTGTTGGGCAGACCCGGGCTGGATTTGAACCTGCCAGCTCAGGTGTATGTGGTTGGTGCCTTAGCCACTTGAGCCACAGGCGCTGAGCCAGGAATACTTTTTTTATTGTAGTTTTTTTTATTATAGTTTTATTTATTGTAATATAGTTTTTATTGTTGTTTAACAGGCCCAGGCTGGGTTTGAACCCACCAGCCCCGGTGTATGTGGCCAGCGCCCTAACCACTGAGCTATGAGCGCCAAGCTTGCTTCCTGTTTTTGGATGGGCATGGTCTTCCTATAACTATAAACCCAGGGCAGTTGAAACTGATAGGTTCATAGCATTACCTTTGGTTTTTTGCCTTGTTCAAGCCATTATTGTGCATCCATAGAGTTATGTGTTAGCCAAGGCCCCTAAACTTACATCTATTGCCACAGACTGTCACACGCAACCCATTAGACTGTCACTGTCAATTTTCCTCCCTTGCTCTAGAACTCAAAGGCCATGGGGGGGGTGCTACTCATCTAGAAAGGGTTTAGTATTATTTTCTAGGGCTATGTTGACTTCTTTTCCTTCCTTCCATAGGATTGGCCTCTGGACAGCTGTACTCTTACCCTGCCCGGCGCTGGCGGAAAAAGCGGCGAGCCCACCCCCCTGAGGATCCACGGCTTTCTTTCCCATCTATTAAACCAGGTAAGATGGGCTCAGCGTCTGTTAGCTCAGCATCTAGGGCCCCAGCCACATACACCAACGCTGGCTGGTTCACATCCAGCCCAGGCCTGCCAAACAACAATGACAGCTGCAACTAAAAAAAAGAAAAAATAGCTGGGCATTGTGGCCAGTGCCTGTAATCTTAGCTACTTGGGAGGCTGAGGCAAGAGAATCACTTAAGCCCAAGAATTCGAGGTTGCTGTGAGCTGTGAAGCCAAGGCACTCTACCCACAGTGACAGCTTGAGACTGCCTCAAAACAAACAAACAAACAAAAAACAACCAGGTAAGGCACATCTTCCCTGGGCAGGGCATGTTCTGCTGCATGGTAAGAGGCCTGCTAATCACCTGTTCTTTACCAGGCCAAATGCTAGATCCTGAGATACTAAAGTGATTTCTTTCTTCAAGGAGCTCAGTCTAGTAAGAGAGACAGGCAAGCATAATTACAGTGCCATTGAACTAGGATTTCTTGGTTCCTAGACAGCCAGAGAACAGAAGACAGTGATAAGCCTTTGGAAAGCCCCAGCATCATATAGACTCAGAGCAGTCTGCTTTCATCTTTTCTGAGCCTTGCTTCATCCTGGCCTTCCTTGCAGACACAGACCAGAACCTAAAGAAGGAGGGGCTTGTCTCTCAGGATGGCAGTAGTTTAGAGGCACTGTTGCGCACTGACCCCCTGGAGAAGCGAGGTGCCCCAGATCCCCGAGTTGATGATGACAGCCTGGGCGAGTTTCCTGTGGCCAACAGTCGAGTACGGAAGGTACGAGATTATACCTCTGGCTAAGGAAACTTTGATGGAAGCTAACCTCTTCATCAGGGCCACCCAGTTACTAGAACTAAAGCAGAAGTTGTGGGTCATAGCAGGTACCTGCAGTTCTATTCCTACTTCAATCCCTGATTGGCTTCTCTGTTGCCATCCAGTCTTTCCCACTCCTCCTAAGCACTTGTTCATCCTCTTTTGGCATAGAAGTTTTTGTCATAGTTTTCTGGTGCCTAAGGCTACGTAAGTGAAACAGACTTGGTTTTTGCCAATGGGGAAAATAAAAATAAGAAGGGATAGGGCCGGGCATGGTGGCTCACACCTGTAATGCTAGCACTCTGGGAGGACGAGGCAGGTGGATTGCCTGAGCTCACAAGTTAGAGACCAGCCTGAGCCAGAGCAAGACCTCGTCTCTAAAAATAGCTAGGGGTTGTGGCAAGTGCCTGTATTCCCAGCTACTTGGGAAACTGAGGCAAGAGGATCACTTGAGCCCAAGAGTTTGAGGTTGCTGTGAGCTATGACATCACAGCACTCTACCAAGGGCAACAAAGTGAAACTCTTGTCTCAAAAAACAAAACAAACAATGGCTCAGTGCCTGTGGCTCAAGCAGCTAAGAGACTAGTCACATACACCAGAGCTGGCGGGTTTGAATCCAGCCTGGGCCTGCCAGACAACATGATGGCTGCAACCAAAAAATAGCCCGGTGTTGTGGCAGGTGCCTGTAGTCCCAGCTACTTGGGAAGCAGAGGCAGGAGAATTGCTTGAGCCCAGGAGCTGGAGGTTGCTGTGAGCTGTGATGCCATGGCAGTCTACCCATGGCGATAGCTTGAGGCTCTGTCTCAAAAAAAAAAAACTGAAAATAAAGTTGAAGGGTTGGCCGGGCATGGTGGCTCACGCCTGTAATCCTAGTACTCCCGGAGGCCAAGGCGGGTGGATAGCTTGAGCTCCTGAGTTCAAGACCAGCCTGAGCAAAAGCAAGACCCCCTGAGCAAAATCAAGACCCCATGTTTACTAAAAATAGAAAAACTGAGACAAGAGGATAGCTGCAGCCCAAGAGTTGGAGCTATGATGCCATGGCACTACCCAGGGCAACAGCTTTGAGACTCTGTCTCAAAAAAAAAAAAAGGCTAAAAATTTACTAGGCACTGTTACATGCTTTTCTATATGCTTTCTCTTTTAATCTGCATAACCTTAGGGGTTGTTTCTGTGGTCGCCATTTCACAGACAGGCTGAAGCAGAGCAGTTTTAAATGTTCCCACAAAGTTGCACAAGTAACCAAGAAAGCTTTTGTTTAAACTAGAAATTGAGCGTTGGGAACCACAGTTAATATGCTCCCAGGTGGCTAAACAGAGGCAGGACAGGGCCTGGCTGCTTGAGGCATCAGGGAAAGCTTATGGAATTATGCCATTTGATCTGGCCCCTTGCAATAGTGGAAGAGGCATTCCAGGTTAAGGAAACAACATGAAGAGAGGCACAGAGGAAGCCCAAAACACTGAAGGAAGCAGGAATGAGATTGGAGGGTGCTTAAAGGACAGTGGTGAGGAATGAGACTGCTGTCAGTGGGGCCAGTTCACAGAGGAAGTTCTAGGTGGCCTTGGCCAGTCCTGCCATGGGGGGCTTTTGGGTGCACATTATTTGTGCTCATCATAATCCTGTTCACTCAGCGGATCCTAGAACCTGATGACTTCCTGGATGACCTTGATGATGAGGACTATGAGGAAGACACTCCCAAGCGTCGCGGCAAGGGGAAATCCAAGGTGAGAGGCCAGCCCGGGGCTTACAGCCTAGAATGTCTTAATTCTTATGGTTGCCATTTTTCCCTTCAAGTGACATTAGTAGCCACTTTCAGGAGAATTTTAACTCCTCAGGCCTAGACACCTCAGTAAAGACATCTTTTTATTCTTGGCAGGGTAAGGGTGTGGGCAGTGCCCGTAAGAAGCTGGACGCTTCCATCCTGGAGGATCGGGACAAGCCCTATGCCTGTGACAGTGAGTGCCTCACTAGTGGGTGGGTAGTCTTTGCCTTGGACCTAGCTCCTGCTCAGGATATGAGAGGAGGGAGGGGCTGTGTTTTTGCCTGGAGTTGTAAAACAAGCCTGGGCTCTTGTCCTGCCTGTTGGCTGGCTGGTTCCCTCTGAGGCTTCTGCTACATTGTGGGTGGGACCTGCATGCTCTGGGAGAGATTTCTGCTGTCTTCTGGGGTGGGGGTGCGTGTTGGGAGGGACAGCAGTCAGGGTTGGCCTCTCAATAGATGGCATGCACGTCTGTTGGCCCCAGTCAAGTCAGGGCCCTAGGATCCAACACTTAAGTTTTTCAATGACTGTTTTCTTTCCCGTCCTCTCTGGCTTGCCCCGCTTTTGGCTCTCTACCCTGGGAGACTATCGCCGTTGGGGTTTTTCTTTCGCTTGCTCCGCTTTCCTGCTGCTGCCGCTCCTGTCTCAAGTGTATCAAGGCCTTCTTCTCATGACTTTTCTTTCTGTCTTTCAGATAGTTTCAAACAAAAGCATACCTCGAAAGCGCCCCAGAGAGGTAGCTCTCTCAACTTTTCAGACTTTTGGTTTTCCTGTCCCTTTTTCCCTCCTCCCTTATTCCTCCTGCCTTTCTCATTTCCTGTTACGCTAATTTCAAAACCTGTGGAATGGCATGGGGTAGGAGTGGTGGAACTTCTGCTGTGCTCCACTCTTCAAGTCCTAGAAGCTGCCTTTACCTCTGCTCGTCTCTCACAGCCTGCTCTTAGAGCTGCTCAGCCCAGTGTGGGGCAGCTTCAGGGGCATCATAAGGAGCCCATTGCAGACGGATCCACCTGCTGCCCTCCCTGAACAAGCACTTGGTGGTTAACTAATGTTACCTATCATCCTACTACCGCCTTCTCCATCCTCTCTCCCCATTCCTTTCCTGCTGGCCCAAGTGCCCGTTTTAGTATCTGCTTAAGATTATAGGATACCTCATGGGGATCTGCTTTCCTTGCTAGTTGGTGGGGCTGAACAGGACACGGATGTGGGAATGTATTTGAATTTCTGTGGGGGTCACCTGCTGCAGCTGGCTCAGTTGATAGGTATTCCCAAGAGATTCCCCCCACCAGTTTATCTACATTCAGCAGAGTTGGCCTTCGTGGTCTCTTCCCAGTAACTTAAGCTTTTACCCTGCATTTATTGAGGAATAAAAATGTTTGAAGTCTCTTTTTCACTTTTCCCCTTTCCTGCTATGCTGCAGGACTATAGAAATACCCTTCCCTTTCCTAACTTGGAGCTCCCCAGCCTGTAACTATTCCTAGGTCAAGCAGTGATGGGGCAAGGGGCCTCCCAGAAGCCAGTGTGGAAGAGTAGTGGTGACCATGGGCTTGGTGTTTGGGAGCCCTGGAAGGTTAGAGTGCCTCAGGGTCTGATCCTCTAGATCAAGAGGAGGGGGCCCACAAAAGCCCTATTCCAGAACAGAGCTGGTGGTGGCGGGGGAGGTTGCCCTCTCTGGCTCAGGTGGAACTCCATAGGTGGTAGGGATGGGGGTGTGACACTCTTGTTTCCTAACACCTTTCTCTGCAATCTTCCCCCCACTCAGTTTGTGGGAAACGTTACAAGAACCGACCAGGTCTCAGTTACCACTATGCCCACTCCCATTTGGCTGAGGAGGAGGGCGAGGACAAGGAAGACTCCCAGCCGCCCACTCCTGTTTCGCAGAGGTCAGAGGAGCAGAAATGTAAGCTGAAGAGTTGGTCTGTTTATAAACCCCTTTTCACAGGGATGAGACCTAGAGGCATTGTCACAGTTCTCTTTCTCTCTGTAGCCAAGAAGGGTCCAGATGGACTGGCCTTGCCCAACAATTACTGTGACTTCTGTCTGGGCGACTCAAAGATCAACAAGAAGACAGGACAGCCTGAGGAGCTAGTGTCCTGTTCTGACTGTGGCCGCTCAGGTATCTCCTCCCGCCAAGAGACGTTTCCTGTCACTTTCAGTCCCCAAGAGGTTCTTGCCTTGCCGACTTCTAGTGCTGTCACAGTCAACCAGCTCATCTCACTTCTGGCCATTAGAAGGTGTAGCCACAGACAGGGGATCCTCTCTTCTCTACCCATTTCCAGCTGCTGTTTCACTCGGTTTCCCCCTACAGGGCATCCCTCTTGCCTCCAGTTCACCCCCGTGATGATGGCGGCAGTGAAGACCTACCGCTGGCAGTGCATCGAGTGCAAGTGCTGCAATATCTGTGGCACCTCTGAGAACGACGTACGTACCTGCCCCCTCCCGCCTGGCTCCTTCTGGGCTTTACTGTTCTTCCCACAGTTCCCTCTAGAGTAAGGAGAGTGAGCTTGCTGTTAAGTAGAAGCAGGATCCCTCCCACACTTCCTATCCTATCCCCCCAGAAGCCTAACTGAGGCACATAAGTCACCCACTTGTTGACTACTGACCTTGTGGCATACATTGTTCTAGATACTAAGAGTATTAAACAAGACAAATAAGGTCCCCACCTTCACGGATTTATGTTCTTTCGAGAACAACAATAATCAAGGAAATGAGTGAGATTTGTATGATAGACCATGAAGAAAATGAAATCAATAATGTGGTAAAGAGGCTCGGCGCCTGTGGCTCAACGGGCTAAGGCGCCAGCCACGTACACCTGAGCTGGTGGGTTCGAATCCAGCCCGGGCCTGCCAAACAATAATGACGGCTGCAACCAAAAAATGGCCGGGCGTTGTGGCGGGTGCCTGTA
>CAUYRH010107957.1:0-40152 GCA_963574655.1 Perodicticus potto
TCGCCTGCCCAACAAATCAAAAAATTAACGAGTTGGGCTGTGTTCTCTCATTTTTTGTTTTTTTTTTTTTTTTTTTTTTTTTGCAGTTTTTGGCCAGGGCTGGGTTTGAACCTAACACCTCCGGCATATGGGGCCGGTGCCCTACTCACTGAGCCACAGGTGCCACCCTGTTTCTTCCATTCTTGGGATACTCTACTAAGAATAATATGTTCCAGCTCCATCCATGTAAACATGAAAGAAGTAAAGTCTCCATCTTTCTTTAAGACTGCGTAATAAATTTTTGCATGAACAAATGAATGCTAAGAAAGCATGGAAAAAAGTCAAGTAACTCAAACCATATAAAAAGGAAAGGTTCCTTGGAAGACCTCTGAAAAATATGTAAGGATAAGGAAGAACTAGGCAAAGAAAATTAGGATAGTCCAGATAATCAATAAAAAGGAGAATAGGTTTCAAAGTGTAAAAGAGCCTCATGAATGGGAAGTGGGTATGATGGGAGATGAGACTGGAAAGTGAAACAGTGGCAAGCTGATGGAGACTCTAGCAAACAAGGGTATGGAGTTGGACTTATGGTTGAAGGAGAATGGGGAAGAGGATGCAGAAATTTAAGGAGGTAAGTGAAATGGTCAATTTCCTTCTGAGACTGATCATTCTGGCTGCTACTTACAAGAGATTTGGTGCCATAAGGTGGCGGGGAGGTAGAATTGGTAGTAGAAATGAAAGGAAAGGATGAATTAGAGTTTGAAGGGCTCATGACTTCAAGGAAGAGGTCAGGAATAGCAGTAATTTTGGGATCCATGAGCATATAGGTTAAAACAATGAGAGTAGCTACTGCCCCACGGGAAGATACAGACAGAAAAACAACTCAAGACTGAAAACTTTGGGAAATACTATTTAAAGGACATCAGGACACCCCAAAGAAGCATTAGACAAATATACAAAAATGGGGCAAGCAAAAGGAGTTAGGTTTCATGGAAGGCCTGATAAATGGTACCTTATGTAGTAGAGAAGTCTAAAAAGAGAAAAGGTGTGGGGTGTCAAAACATTGGTGGAGAAATTTCATTTTATCTTCTGAGTTAGACAAATAGGAGAGGTAGATAACTGTGGTATTGATGGAAGTGGGGGAAGTTAAGGTATATGCTGTCTGATGGCTTTAATTTTCTCAAATCACTTGGAAGAGGGTACTGGAAATGTCTATGGTCCTAGAGACTATCTGTTCGAATGAATGGGTGCCTGAAGGTAAGTTGAGCATAGGACCCAGTCTTAATAGTTCACCTATTCTAGCTGGGCTTAGTGGCTCATGCCTGTAATCCCAGCATTCTTGGGAGACTCAGATGAGAGGATCACTTGAATTCAGGAGTTCGAGATAGGCCTGAGCAAGAGTGAGGTCCCTATCTCTACTAAATTAGAAAAAATTAGCCTGGTGTTGTGGTGGGAGCCTGTAGTCTCAGGTATTTGGGAGGTTGAGTCACTTGAACTCAAGAGTTTGAGGTTGCTGTGGGCTATGATGACACCACTTCACTCTAGTATGGGCAACAGAGTGAGACTATCTCCAAAAAAAGAGAAAAAAAGGTCATCTATTTCTACCACATTAGAGAAAATGAATCATCTGATCTGCCAAAAACAGAGCAGAAATAACAATTTGGAACCAGTATCATTTAAAGAGATTTGTTTAAAGCACTGGCAGGCTTCTACAATCTCACTGAACATTCCCATCTCATCACTCAAAGGTACATCCATTCAGTCCTTACAGGTCTATTGCCCGGCCTTTAACGTGCAGTCTAGAAAGGGAACAGGCAATTAAAATTAGAACAGGAACAGGCAAAACAAAAAAAGTGACCTATCTGATAGCCATGAATAGAACAGACCATGTAGAAAGAGAAAGAAGACAAAAGAAGAGTCTTCTGCAGATGGATATGAATGTATTAAGTGCTTGAAAAATACCTTTGAGAGTACTTTGGTCACTTTCTATTAAAGAGAGGAGGCTGGGAAGGAGATTGAGGAAAGTGGTTAAGTTTGTTATAGTAGAAATCACTTAAAGTTATAGAATGCACCTGGGTCAGAGACATTGGGCACAGGAAGATGGATAAACCCAGCAGTCTAGTCTGGAAAGGGAAGTAATGGCAGAGAGCTGACAGGGAAAATGAAACAGAACAGCAGATGAGAGTACAGAGGAGCATCAAAACATAATTCTACAATAGAAAGAATATGGAGTTTAATTTTCTGCAGAAGTTAGTGCTTTTATGATGACAAAACTCAAAGAGTCTTGGTGAGAATTCTGCTCTTCCATCCCCCAAATCACAGTGACAAGTTCAGGCAACCAAATTTTGAAAAACTCAGATTTACCCTTGTAATTAAGACTTGAATAAACACTCAGTTTTTTCATAAATAATTTCAATTTTAATGTAATTATCAATTTGCCATATCAATAGTTCAAATAATACCCAAATAACATTTTTTATTGAAGATACAATACAATGGAGTCTTGCTCTTTTTTTCCTTCACCTCATTTTTCTCTTTCTACATGGTCTGTTCTATTCATGGCTATCATATAGGTCACGTTTTTTGTCATCTAACCTCTCAACAGACATTTGTTGAGCACTTGCTGATGTTTTTTTCGAGAGACAGAGTCTCTGTAGATAGGCTGCAGTGCAGTGGTGGCACAATGACAGCTTACTACAACCTCAACTCCCAGGGTTCAGGCAATCCTCTTGCCTCAGCCTCTCAAGTAGGTGAGACTACAGAGATGCACCACCACATCTGATTAATTTTTTTAAATTTTATTTATTTATTTATTTTTGTAGAGTCTGGGTCTCACTATGTTGCTCCAGCTGGTCTCAAACTCCTGCCCTCTAGTGATGCTCCTCCCTCAGTGCTGGGATTACAGGCGTGAACCACTGCACGCTTCCAAAGTGCTGGGATTACAGGCGTGAACCACTGCACGCAGCTACACTTGCCTTTTAAAAGACATTTTACTAGATACTAGGTACAAATAATATAGTCAAAATAGCAGCTAATCATACTCATGATTTTGCCAGGCACTTTACATGAACTAATTTACTTAACCTTCTGACACTTTATAAACCAGAAAGGACTGTTACCACTACCTTACAGAGGCAGAGAACAGCTCCATTAGGTTAATCAACTGGCCTAAGTCCACACAGGTAGTAAGTGATGTAGCCAAGGGTTTAAATCCAACTAACTTGTGACTCTAGAGCTGTGCTCCCCACCCCTGCTTTTAAGGAAGTAAGAGTTTAGTGAGCTCACGGGAAAGATCTCTTTTTCTCCTTTCCTCGGTGAGTCTCTGATGTGTTCTAAAAGCCTATTTTCCTAATTTACTTTTGAATTTTACGTGCAGAGGGATGAGCCGAGAGTGGAAGAAGCTAAGATCAGGAGACTTGGGTTCTATTTGAAAGTGCCCCTCATTGTATAACTTGGAACAAACACTTCTCCTTGCGTCTAGTTTTCTTACCTGTAAAGTGAGGGGATTTGACCAGAGGAACTCTTAGGTTTCTTCCACCTCTCGAAACCGATCTTAAGAACAGAGAATCAGAGGATCTGTGTCTACATCCCGGCTTTGTTACTTGTGAACTATAGTACGCAGCTTTGGGTCATTTGCACGCTCTCTCCGATTTAGAGCCCTCTTTTGAGCGGCCGATGATAGTGTCTATTCTCTCCCTCTCATGTCCGCTTTAGAGAATCCTAAAAACGATTATGCCGACAGACACCTAACTCAGAACCTAGCTCATGATCAATGCTAACAAATTATCATTACTTTGGGACGCTATAACTTAGCCCTGTCTCATGGAGATAGACCACCACGTCCACGTCTCTCTTACCCTGAACTTAGCAAACTCTGCTCCACTCGCTTTTGCTCTCTAACCCTCGGACCCGGAAAACACTTGTTGCCTCAGCGGAAGTCACTGACAGCTGGGATACACGCCCACCTTGACGTTTCCTCCAGGCCTCGGCGCTCCCACTTCCTGCCGCGTTGAGGTTCCGACTGGACGACAACTCCATTAACGACGGTTCCGCCCACAGCCCAGCACCCTCCATCCCAACTCAAACCCCGCCCATTGAGTCTTTTGAGCCCTCCCGGTATCCGGCGCGGGCGGAAGCAGGTTTGGCGGGACGGGGCGGGACTTCCTGCAGGAGGCGGCAAGTTTGAAAAGCGGCAACCGTCAGTGTTGGCCAATTTTTGCTTTTTCCTGTAGCTGTTATCCGGCCTCGCCGCCTTCTTGTGGGTGGCTTGTGCTGTAGGTGAGCGCGAGCGGGCGCGGGAGGACCGAGGGAGGCTGAGGGGCCGGCGGATGTGGGGACGCTTGGCCTGGCAGGGTTTTCATTGTCTGCATCATTGTGGGGGGAGGCTGACGAAACTAGCTCCTGGGAGGTGGGGCACGAGCCCGTAGTTCCGTTTTGTTTTATTTTAGTCCCAGAATATAATCTGAGCTCAGTTCCTAGGAAACTAATAGGTGCCGTCTGGCGCAGGGTACGGTGTAAAAGACGAGACTTGACCTGAAATTGGTGATTTTAAGGTTGTGTTTATGTCCGTTTGTTAGACTACTTTTTGGGAAGGGTGGTGGTAATGGGGATTCTTCGGTTGCAGATGCTTCTCAGCTTTCTTCAGTGCTCTCTTGCGTAAACATTTCTTATCCAAATCCAAAGCCCTGAACCAAAAGGCCATAGTATCAAACTTAAAGTAAAAGTCAAAGAGAGCAGCGTGTGTATGTTACTATGCGTTCGTAACAGGACTATTGTTCTCTCTACAAATTCAAGGAAGATATTATTTAATTCATTGAACTTGGGAGTTATTTCTGTTGGTTTTTGTTTAATCTCTGTCTCATAGAATTATGATTTCCACAAACTAGTTTATATTAGCTAAACGAAGCGTGTAAAATTTAACAGATATTCTTATAATACCTTCTGTGGTCAGCATCCTGGTTTTGCAAGTAGATGAGAAACCAGAGGAGTAATTCGTAGTTAACCTCTGCTACTTGCTAGGCCGTCAGAGGGTCACTTTACATATATTATGTCGTTTGTATATTTTAATTCCATTTAAGAGCTCAAACTATGAAGTTGGAAAGTGTCTTTCTTATCTCTTTGTCTGTCTCTCTCTCACACACACACACATTAATGAATAAGTTGAAACTGGAATTGTACTTTGAAAGGGTCATAGAATTTGGATATTAGAGGAGATTCCTAAAGGAAACATTGGAAGTGTGGGAAAGTTAGGAGACTAACTTGGAGCAGAAAGTTCATCAGATTATTAAAGGTTTAAGAAACCAACCAGAAAAATTTGATGTGTGTAAGATGAGTAATTTAATTTTGTGCAGATGTTATATGAGACATGAGGTGTTTTATAAGGATTAATTCAGTAGCAGAGCACAAAACTTATTAGGAGAGGGATGAGCAATAACAGTTACGAAGGGATTTTACACGTACGCTTTCTATAGTGATAATCTCTTAATAAAGGTGTAGCTTGCTTTGGAAAAGTGACTTTTTCTGTAATATTTCTTTGGCCTAGTCCTTTTATTAACAGATTATAAATCTATGACTTATGTAAAAATATAGAATGCATATTTATGCAGAAGGGGACATACAATATGTGAGGCATCAAAATCTATATTCCAAGAGATTCTAGCTCTAAAATGAAATTATGAAATTTTCTGGTAGAGAATACAAATCCCTGATTAAGGTTCAAGTAACTAATTATGTGAGAAGAACATAGGGAAATTCTAGCTTAATAAAAGTTTCTGTCTTAATAAAGTTTCTAAAACAGTATCATATCAGTTTCAGTTGATTATAAATATGTTTTGTCAATAAGTGCTATGGTGTTCCAAAAGTTGCCATACATGGAGAAAATGGGAAATTGTAGCTAAATGAACCTTTATTTACTAAATATTCTGTATGCATTGGCTGCCTCTTTCTACACACATACATGCACATATGAAGTCTTCTCTCCTGGTCATGGCAAACACGTTGCAAGACATCTGTTGGTATGCAGCTTTCCTTATGTATGGAGATTTTGGGGACATCCTGTAGACTAGATCAGCAGAGGCCATTGCCTACTGTACTAATATTCTGCCCTAGGCAGACCCTGTATGGAGTGTCATGTTCAGTATGGGCATTACATTGCAAGAAGACACTAACAAAATAATGTGCTTTATTTTTTTATATTTCAAACATTAAGGGGGTAGAAGTGTTCTTGTTCGAGGAGAATAGTATTTGCATAATGCTTAAGTCAGGGCTTTTGATGTGCCCCCTCACCAGAATAGTTGCCATTGTATCCCTAGGTCAGTTTGTATCCTTCTCCCCCCTTTTTGCTTTCTTGTGTCCTTTATAGCTCTTTGTTTCCTTGAGTACCCATAACTGAGCTCTTGCTTATTAGTGACAACATATCAGGTATTGTTTTCTATCCCTGAGATACTTCACTTAGGATAATGGTCTCCAGTTTCAAAAATAGTATGTAATAGAAGAAAGTGAACAGGATAGTAAAGTTTCTAAAACAGTATCATATTAGGAGTATTTTGAAGTTACAGACAGCCATGTGCAAAGAAATTATACTTACCTTAGAGAAGAGAGAGTATAATAAATGTGTGATAGCTTTCTTTACATTTTTGAAAGTGGTGTCTTATAAGCATATTCTATATATGTAAATATATTCTATTTAGTTGGAGTGACTAGAAATAGGACCGGGAGGTAAAATTATAACACAACATATTTCTGTACACCATGAGGAAGAATTATCTAATGTAGGCAGACTTACTAAAGTAGGAAAAAGTTGCTTTGAGAGTTAGTGAATTCTATGATGTTTTCAAATGTTCAACCAGAACTGGGAAGTTATTTAATAATCTTTTAGAATGGCTTTCTTTATTCATTAGAGGTCAGGCAAGTTGGCAGAGCTTCATTTTAACCTTAGTATTCTAAGAAACATTAGGAGGCTAAAGAAATAGATTTCTAAAATTGTGGACCATGCCAGTTTGTTTGCATAATTGAACATTGGTTCGCTGGGATCATGTTGCTTCACTGGACAGTAACTAAACAGTTATTTAATAAATGGCTGAGACAATGGCTGCTATTGCTGCTGCTCCTCCTCTTACTATTGCTTTTCTGCCAGTCATAGAGAGGAAGAAAATGCAAAGGTCTTAACTTACTAGGATCACACAATGTAGTGTCAGAGTTCTATAAATAAATCTTGTAATTGTGACATGTATTATAACAGAGTTACATGCAAGGTTCTAGGACAAATTTTCTTAACTGCAATATTGTTGCATTTTGGACTGGATAATTCTTTGCTGGGGAGGCTACCCTATGCATTATAGGATGTTTATTTGCATCTCTGGTCTCTACTCACTAGATTGCAGTAGCATCCCCACACCTGTTCTAACAACTAAAATTGTCTACAAACATCGTCCTGTGTGCACTTGGTGACAAGATTGAAGAACTAGGAGGGGGACACAGGAATAACTCACTGTCTGAGGACATTTGTACTGGTTTTATTATTTTAAAGGTCTGGCTTTGGTGGTAGGAATTCCTGCCAGTTATAACATCTATTCTTTATTTATTTCTTCCTTCTTTATGTACATTTTAACCTTATTAACCATCTAACTATGTATGGATTGACTAGGATGTCAAATCAGAATACAATTCTACCCTATATCGTTATTAATTAATCTTGTTAACTTATCTGACATGCAAATGTAAAAGAAGAAGCATATAGTTTCCCATCTATCCATTCAACCAGTTCTCCTTTCCTTACGAAAGAACAGCATTAGGAAAAATAGCAATGACTGTGTCCCTTTAGAATAAAAGTTGTTTTAGAATATACATATACATGTTTGTTTTTACTTTAGTGGGGTATTTGATGATAGTTAAGATTACTGTGAGTGGTTCAACCTGGGCATGTTAATTTTATACTTATCATTTACCAGTTTTGGATAATAAAAACTATGATTATGGGGTATTTCTGATCTTTAGTTTTTTCTTCCTTCAGCCTAGCAGGAAACTCCCAGGATGGAAACACTGTCTTTCCCCAGATACAATGTAGCTGAGATTTTGGTTCATATTCGCAACAAGATCTTAACAGGAGCTGATGGTAAAAATCTTTCCAAGAATGATCTTTATCCAAATCCAAAGGTAAAATGTGGTTATGTGTTCATGTGAATAATGATATTTGTGAATAAAGTAAGCTATTAGTTCTTCAGTGTGTCAAGAAAGGCATATACTATATGATATAGGCTAGTCATTTTCATCCAGAGAAAATCTCTCACCTCAAGTAATTTTAAAATAACATTAAGTTTGTATGTCTGGCATCTTCTATATTCCCTCTAGGATTCAATTCTTTAATATGATCGTTTTCTTATTAAGAACAAAACTTTTAAACCATATTGAAGTATATTAAATTTTTTTATTATTATTGGAATGGTGGTCTGAGGATATCATTTATTGCTAGGGCTTGAAGGAACTTATTCCAAGTGGTTTCCATCCACAAAAAAAACCACTCAGAAACAATTCTCTTCGGAAGCTTACTTATTAATTTTTCTTGCATTATGCTCCAGGAGGAATTGACTTGTTTTGACAGGCATTGTTTCTTATATCCTTAGTTATTAAATGCAAAAATGAACTATTTATGTGTCACAGAAAATCCCAAAGTCTCCTTCCTGTTTTCTGTGTTGATCTTGAAGTGATAACATAGTGAAACCTTGTTTAATGATGTAGAACTCAAATTTTTTGATCTTAGTACTCTTTAATTCTTTAAAATAGAAGGAATAATCTTAATAAATGATAGGTCTTTAAACTGAATAAATTTAGCTTTATGAAAAGATTACCACATTTTCCCTGTATTTCTCATTTTACTGCTTATCCAATAAAATTGTATGTGGACCAGAACAGGTTCACAAGCCAGCATTTGGGAGCCATTCATTTAGACGATAAGATTTTTAAAATCCTGTATTATTACCCTATTAAATGTATACCCCTAGGTCAAGTGTTTCCTTAAAGGTTAAATCTTTTTTGGCGGCACCCTACTCCTTTGAGCCACAGGTGCTGTCCTTAAAGGTTAAATCCTAGGAAACTTTAATATCTACAGCAAAAAACAAGGTTTCTTGTGGTCTTTTTAAAAAGTACATCCTCAGTGTGCTATTAGTTCTGCCCCATATCTGATAGCCAGTTCTAAAAGGGTAACCTATCTTCTTCTCTTCCTGGGGTGGATGGGTTGCTTGGATTGGATTTACATATAATTACTCTCATTCTTAAACAACTTATCTTATTGAACACTTATTATATACCAGCAAACTAAGTATTGTATATGTTAAAATTTGGAAAAATTAAAGACTCTTTGAAATAGAGTAATTTTGTGGTCTTTTTCTTCTCTGCTTTCATTGACTAATATTGGATGATGATGACAGTAGTGATAGAGCTTTAGAATCACACATCAGTGTGTGAAAAGTTATTTTTCTGTTGCAGCCTGAAGTTTTGTACATGATCTACATGAGAGTTTTACAGATAGTGTATGGAATTCGACTGGAACATTTTTATATGGTGAGTTTAAGATGATGCAGAATATATTTTTTGCTGTATTTCTCCTGCTTACAATGCTTATTGGCTTTTAAGATAGGAAGTTCTTGATTTTAAGAAATTTAAGACTTTTATAAAATTAATGTCGATTGCAAAGGACTCTTAGGCATAGTAATTGTTTATAGTGATAGCTTCAGTAAGACCATTGCCGTAGTCAAAGACGTAAAGACACTTCTACATTGTTGAAGCTATGTAATTGTTCACAAATTTATAGGTTTGTGTTCAGAGTAATAAACAACAGCAAAGTCTTCATACTGTTCTATCCTCAGGCAGGACTCCCAAATTAACAAAACAGGTATGTAGTAAGATTGAACAGTTGAAGTGAGGCAACTGAGTTTATAGCAAATTAGGTGTTTCTAGTAAGAAATTCATTTTTCTTAATCTTATTGCAAAATTCCTAGGGCATCATTTAAAAATGAACTAAAAATGTCTCACCAATATGACTGCATATTTGAATTTTGTTTAAAAATCAAAGGTTTTGCCACTTTTTTGCTATGAAACTTTGTTTCTTTGTCTGCGAAGTAAGGATAACGTATGTAACAAGGTTGTTTTAAAAAATTTGAAGAGAATACATGTGAAATGTCTAAGGTAATATGTGATACTTGGTAAATGCTAATCATTACTCCTTAATTTTTCTTATTTTAAAAATATTAACTACCCTCTGAACCTAGCATTATTAATTTTGTACTCTAGCTTTGTACTAGGATCTTTATTATTTAGCCATTTTTAATTTAATGATAAGTTAATTTGATTTAATCTGTGATTAAGTTTTTCTATTGAAGATTTTTCTCTTATTGTCTAATCAATATGTAATTTAGATTTTGTGATTTATTACATTTAGATGCCAGTGAACTCTGAAGTCATGTATCCACATTTAATGGAAGGATTCTTGCCATTCAGTAATTTATTTACCCATCTGTGAGTACAGAATTGTTTTATTGCCTTAGTCTACATTCATATTTACATTATATTAAGCTTTCTTAATGACATAATTTTCTGTGGGAGTGGAACTTCTACCATCTTCCTCTCATTACATCCTATAAATATTCAAAATTGTAGACTTCCACCAAACAACTGCCTCCACCTCTAGCACTTTTTCAGAATGCTTTCAATTGAAGTTCTAAGATGTTGCAAATCTGAAATTATTTGCCATCTTTGTGAAGGGCTTTGTGTTATATTAAAGAGTATATCTTCTGGAGTGTGTGCTGTTATTAGAATCTATAAGAACAACTTGGTATTACATGAATACATGAGTAACGGAAAAAATAGGTTCAGTGCCATAGGATTATGCATTAAAACAGACTCTGGCTTTGTCCTTTACATTGACAGATATATGCAGCAATCTCTTTTTGAAAATAGATGTTTATAACCTATGGCTTAATATGTAATTTGCAATATACTTTTTAATATTCTTTTTTCACTTGATCTTCAAGGGACTCATTTCTGCCCATCTGCCAGGTGAATGACTTTGAGACTGCTGATATTCTATATCCAAGTAAGTGAGAATTTAAAACAAAGTTTCGCTTCAATCTACCATTTCACCTTTCCATCAATAAATATAAAGAAAAACATCTTCAAAGAAATTGGCTTTAGAAAATGTTTTCCATTTTTAAGGCTGAATTTTTTTAACATCCTATTGGATATTTTTTTTCCTTTGTAGATCCACGAAAAAACTACTTTTCTAATTACTTTTTCTTAACTCCTCCTGTTTTAAAAATGTTCTATGAATTTGGGAATATACTATAGTAATATCCAAGTGTGATTTTATATAGTAGATTCATCATGCAAATTTTATCAAATGTGACAGTTACTTTTTACCAAGAAGAAAGTGTCTTTTAGCACTAATAACAATAGTCATGATGTTGTATTAGAATATAAAATTCTGTCTTTACTTAAGTGTCCCTTAATTCATTTGAAACTCTTTTTAAACGTACTTTTTTTTTTTTGGTTTGGTTTATTGATATAAATTTACACACAATACAATTCAGCAATTTTAAGTGTAAATTGGATGAGTTTTAACATATGTATGTGGTTATGTAACCACTAACGCAACTCTGTATAGAACATTACCATGACCTCCCAGAAGTCACTCATGTCCCTTTGCAGTCAGTCTCCTTTGGCAAATACTGATCTACTTTCTATTACTATAGGTTTGACTTTTCTAGAATTTAGTATAAATGAAATCCTATAGTCTGTAGTCATTTGTATCTGACTTCTTTAAGAATAATGCTTTTGAGATTCATACACTAATTTATGCTGCAGTGCTGCTTTGCCAGTAAGATAACATGCACAGGTTCCAAAGATTAAGGTCTGGAGATCTTTGGGTGCTATTATTTAGACTACCACGTGGTCTATCTTGGTAAATATTCCTGGTACACTGGAAGAGTAGGTATCTTTGTTGTTGAGGGTGGAGTGTTCTAAACATATTAATTTGGTGTAATTGATTAATAGTTCTAGCCTTCTGAAACTTGACAGATTTTCTGCTACTTATTCTATTGGATGGTAGATAAGTGTTGAAATCTTCAGCTATGATTGTGGTTTTGTTTGTTTTGACTGTTCTTTTTATTTTTGTTTTGTATACCTTGAAGCTTTAGTTGTAGAGGTATACAGATATAGAATTGTTGTGTCCTCTGAATGTTAGATTCTTAGCTCTGAAATATGCTTTGTTTGATATTAATATAGCCACTATAAATTCCTTTTGATTTGTATTATGACATATCAAACTTTAACCTATTTGTGTCTTCATTTGAAATAGGTAATGAACAGCATATGTTTGTAGTTGGGTCTCACTTTTTTATTCTCACTTTTAATTGGAGTGTTTAGACCACTTACATTTAATGTAATTATTGATGTGATTAGATTTGAGTTACCTTTATGCTGTTTGTTTTCTCTTTGTGTTCTTTATTTCTGTTTTCTGCCCTATTTTGATTTATTGGAATATCTTTATTTTTGTTTTTGTTTTGTGAGACAGAGCCTCAAGCTGTCACTCTGGATAGAGTGCTGTGGCATCACAGCTCACAACAACCTCCAATTCCTGGGCTCAAGCGAGTCTCCTGCCTCTGCCTCCCAAGTAACTGGGACTACAGGTGTCCGCCACAATGCCCTGCTATTTTTTGATTGCAGCTGTCATTGTTGTTTGGGGGGCCTGGGCTGGATTCGAACTCGCCAGCTCAGGTGTACGTGACTGGCGCCTTAGCCCATTGAGCCACAGGCACCGAGCCTGGAATATCTTTTATTTTATATAGTAATGTATATGGAAAAGACATTCTATCTTATCTCCATTTTTGACTTATCAACTATCTCTCGTTTTTTTTTTATGGTATTTGCACCAGGGTTTAATATGTATTTTTAACATACTGTATGTCTTCAAATATATTATAACTTACAACAATATACTTTTATTTTCCCTGCTTCTGACCCTTGTGCTATTATTGTGTCATAAACTTTATTTCTATAGGTATCATATACATATGCATTGTTATGAGATTTGCTTCAGTTAATTATCTTTTAAAGGGATTTTTTAAATGGATAAAAATATCTTTTATGTTAACTCACATTCTGTTAAGTATATCCAAATTCCTATCTAGTATGCATTTCTTGTACCTGAAGGATTTCATTAACATTTCCTGTAGTGTTGATAAAAAGCCTTTATTTCACCTTCGTTTTGAAAGGTATTTTTCCTGAATACTCTGGTTACAGAGGGCCAACTTTTCAAATGAAGGTTAGTTGAATTCATGGATGCAAAAACTGCAGATATGCATTGTCAGAGTACTGTGGTCTCTTGTATAAGCATGCATGGATTTTGGTATCTTAGGGAAGTCCTGGAACCAATTCCACTCTCTCCCCCCATGCCAGCGGATGACTGTAAAGAACTTAAGTTGACAGTTTTTAGCACTTTAAAGATATTGTTCCAATGTGTCTTCTGTCTGCATTATTTCTGATGAGAAATTTACTTCTGTTATTACCTTTGTTTCTCTCTGTGTAATTTGTTTTTGTTTTGTTTTCCTCTTTGCTTCTAAGATTTTCTCTTCATTACTAGTTCTCTGCAATTTGATTATAATGTACCTTTGAGAAGTTTTCCTACCTTTTTTCTTATTTTATTTTTGTTTTAGATTTTTTCACCTTGCTTAGGTTTGTTTACTTCCTTGGCTATCTTTATATATTATGTGAAATGGAAAATATTCAGCTATTCTGTAAAAGTTTTTCTGCTTTTCCTTTTTGTGGCACTCATTTCCTATTTGTTAGTGTGCTTGATATTATTCCTCACTTCATAGATACTTTATTCATTTTTTTCCTCTGTTCTTCATTTTAGATAACGACTATTGCTATGTCTTTAATTTCACTGATTCTTTCATTTCTTGGGTCTAATCTGCTATTAATGCCATCAATGTTCTTTTTATTTCAGATATTTTATTTTTCAACTCTAAGCATTTGATTCATGTCTTTAAAATTAAACTTTTCTTTTTCTCTTAATAATGCTGATGATTTTCTCTGTATATTTATTAAGGCTGTTTTCACACTCTTGTCTACTAAATCAGTCATCTATGTTGAGGTATGTTTCTATTGATTGATTTTTTTTTTCTTATTATGGATCATTTTGCCCTATGTTTTTTTTTTTTTTTTTTGCCAGACAGTATTTTTTATAATCTACCATAGTCCCCAAATATGTAGTACACTCTTGTACAAAGTGTATTATTTTAGGAAATCTCATTCCACCCTTTTCTGGAGAGAGGATGATGCATCAATGAGCAGAGTAAAAACTGGAATTAATCACATTCAAGTTTTAAAGACAGAAAGACTTCTTGGCATCCTTGCCGTTTTGGCCCTGGCACCGCCATGTCTGGGAGGGCAGCATCCTCTGTGTCACTGACCTGTGTGCAAACTTCAGGTACAGTGTCAAAGAAGCTGCTTTTCCCAGAAGTTTTTCCCTAAGTCGACTTAAGTGGTAGAATTGAGATTTTGACATTTATTTCAGTCGTCTTCTTCCCACTCCCAAACATGAGAACACAATGTGGTCCTCTCTAGTTCCCTCCTGTAGGACCTTTTAACAACCTGCATTTGATTCCACACCAGAGAAGGGCTGGTCATGTGCTTGAGGGAAGGGAAATGGTCACCAGGCATGCATGGGTCGGCCTCACTGCCGCAGTGGACGAGGCTGAAGACCTGGGAGAGTCTCTCCTCACTAGCTCCTCTGGGTGGCTAAGTTCTCCTTTTTGTTCAGTTCAAAGTATGGGTTCTTTCTTCTCAGATAATTTAATTTCATCTAATGTTAAATTTTAATACTTTTTTTATCTGCCTGTGGTTGCTTAATTTTTTGACCTTCTTAGTTCTACATTAATTATAATAAATGTTTTAAAACCCTTAAGTCATTATCAATTGAATTCCTTATTTTCTTTATAGGCCCCCTTGCAAGGCTGCTCTGGTCCTGCTTTCTTGCTTCATTTTTGCCCTGCTCCCTGCTTGTTTACACTGACTGAACTGTCTCTGGGGACCTCGATTCCAAGTACCTCACACTCTATCTGACTGGAACAGACTAGACTTTACATTTATTCTAAAGCAGAGTATTCCTGGCACTTCCTACCTCACTGGCCTCCTTGTCAACTTCCTTAGCCAAATGACAGTGTTTATAGCACAACTCCATGGTTTGGTTGGTCCTGAGAAAAGGAAGGAGCCAACAGCCTCACCCTACTTCTGCAGCTGCTCACATGGCCACTGCTTTGTCCTACCAGCACATACTTTTTGGGTGTCACTGCATTCATGGTCCCGCATTAAAACCAGATGAGTCACAGTCCTTGACCTCTGAGTGCTTATCTATGGTTGAATGAGAGAAGTGAAATAAAGAAAACATGTAGGAACTTATTTGACAGCACTGACAAATACCAATACAATGGTACTTAGACCTGGTCACCAGGCTCACTATGTAATCAAGTACTTGTTTAGATGTCCTTGTATCTGTCACTCTTTTTGTATCTATGCAAATAAATGTGAGGATTCAGAACATTTGCAATACCAGTGCCAGGCAAATAGGTCAGGAATAAACAAAGGTACATGTTTATATATAACCATCTCTCTCTTAGGATCTTGTCTCTTTCCCGCGAAGGCATGTGGCCCTGTGCACGTGCAGCTGGCTGCCCCTGCAGACTTTTGTGTTCACCCCAGAAACAGACAACTAAGTTCCCCAGGACTCCAGAAAATTCAGCAGAAAAGAAGAAGAAGTTTTTTTTTTTGTTTGTTTGTTTTTTCATATCTAGTCATTTTTATTGGATGCCAGACTTTGTGAATTTTACTTTGTTGGATGCTAGATTTGCTTTTAACTACTTTAAATATTTAAATATTTCTGGTCATTTTCCTGGCATTAGTAGTTTCTTCATATTCATGTACCAAGTAATACTCAGGTGAGAACATGGGGAGACTCCTCTGTAGGCCTCTGGAAGGACTCTTTGTCTTTGCAGATACTTTTTATCAAGTACTGAGTCTCATATATGGTAGATGCTTTGGCCTCTCCAAACTCTAAACTCTGTCTTCTTAACTTAGCAAGACCTGTAGGTTTTATGTTCTCCCTCTCTGGGGTACAGCCTGACAACTTCCCAAGTCATGGGCTGGTATATTTCTGGGGTTTACCTCATTTGGTTCTCTGGGAGATTGTTGTCCTATTATTGCCCCTATTGTCCAGTGTCTTAAATTTGTTGCTTTGTATACTCTTGTCAGTTTTTCTAGGTCTCTGTTATTTCTTCATGACCAAAAATAGTTTGTCTTTTTTTTTCTCATTAATAATATTCTGACTTGTAAGTAAGAACAGATTCTTTGCACTTTGTTATCGCCTATCCAGTTTTAGTTTATTACGGCAGAGTAAGTGGTGGGAGAGGATGAATTTTCATTTTTATATTGGTTCAAAACTTTATTTAAATAATCTCACTTTGTATTTTAGAAGCAAAACGGACAAGTCGGTTTTTAAGTGGCATTATCAACTTTATTCACTTCAGAGAAGCATGCCGTGAGACATATATGGAATTTCTTTGGCAATATGTAAGATTTAAATATCTTTTGGGGTTGCATATCAGATCAGTAACATCATTTAAAAAAATTATTAATCTATTTTGAAATTTTTGTCATAGATATCAAATTGTATGGTTTTTAGAGTAGAATTTATTTTATATTTATATAAAGTGGCAGATTTTAGTTACTGGAAAGCGTTTCTCAGAATGAAGTTTTCTTTGATATTTGGTAACATTAGGGAAAGGCTGAGTTTTGGGGAGTTTTATGTTTAATCTTGTAACTGAGGTTTGTTTTCCTATATTAGGTACTGTTAGGGAGAGAATACTGATAGGCTTATAGTCTTTTCTTTGAAGTTTGCGTATATACTATAATGTTCTTTAAATAATTGAGATATTTGAGATTTATATTTGCCTTTCAAATAAGGGCCTAATTGAACTGCTTGCAGTAGTGTTTATCAGGCATGTCTAGTACTGCATTAGAAGATTCAATCCAAGACAGTAACTTTAACAGAAACTTATTTTTCTTTCTTCAGCAATTTAGAGAATGAGAACATTATGAGTAATCTGTTTGTTTAATTTATTCCCATTTTTAGGATATCACACTTTTAGAAAAACACTGAAATAACACCAGAGTAACATCAGGCAATTAGACCTTAAACTCGAGCTATACTCAGCTATATAAGTAAACACTTCTTTGCACACATCATGCTAAGCTTATGCCTCCTAAACATCACATACTCTCCAAAGGTTGCACATGTGTTTGCCAACTCTCTCTTTCTGTTGTCTGTCTCTTTCTTTCTCACAATCACACACAATTTTGCTTGGCTATTTATTCCTCTATTTTTAAAATAAAGTTCAGACATCCGTTACCTCTTTGTAGTCCTCTCCAACCCATCTCCCCAGCCATTACCCAAGTTGGATTAAGTGTTGTTCTTCATTGTTCCCATCGTATTACAAAATAACAAGCTATTTCACAGGTTTTTATTCATGTATCTGACTCTTCAAGGAGACTGAGCTACTTAATTTCAAGAGCTATAAGTTAGTCTTGGGAATTCCTAGTATCTAGTACAGTTTCTAATGATGGTAAGAACTCAACATTTGTGTTAGGTAAAGAAATTCCTCATTTGTCATGAATGCCTAACTGTCTCAAATTTCTTATTTCTGATGGCAGAAATAAGAGAGTGAGTAAACATTTTGCAGCCTGTGCTAGGAGGCTTTTTTGAAAAAAAAAAATCCCTGATTATGTTGAAAATCAGAGATTTAATATGAGTTTATTAAACTTGCTTTAATAGAAATCCTCTGCAGACAAAATGCAGCAGTTAAATGCCGCACACCAGGAGGGATTAATGAAATTGGAGAGACTTGAGTAAGTAGGACATGTACGAATAAAATAAATGCACTTTCAAAATGCAAAATGAATTGTAAGTAATATTTTATAACCCAGCAGTCCACCTTGTTTCTTTTATCTTCCTTAATAGATTACTTAGCTTGCCATTTCTAAAGAAAGAAAAGTTCTTTTCCTTTTATCTAACTCTTAATTGTAAAATACATTCTTTGGCTTCTTTCTTGTTGGTGGTGTGTTAGCCTGACTAGTTTAAAGTTGTTAACTTACTTTTCTAAGTTATATCTAGAGTATTTGCCTTCATAGATGAACAATAATTGAACTCTTTCTTCCTCCAGATCAGTTAATGTCATTAAACATTTTACTCCAACAGTTTTTGTTTTTGTTTTGTTTTTGACTCAGATTATATAGGAGAAAGAATCACTTGAAAGTTATGACTTCTTGGGTGTCCTCAAGTATATATTGATTTTAAGTAGAAGGATTTTTTTTTTTTGTTCTAAGTTGTTGATGTCTTTGAGGTTATTTGCTTCAGGTGAGAGCTTTTCTAAATTGTTCCTTTTAGTAAAAGTTGATTTTATAAGCTGCAGAAAGCTGAAAAGACTGGAGGTAGGAGGCAGATAGAGCATGGTAAAAGACACCCCAGATTAAGTCAAAAGAAAAGTGACAGACTGGGACTGAATAATTGCAACATATGCCACAAAACATTCCTAACCTCTGATAACAAGATCCATGGAATATTTCTAACATACAAGGTGCTCCTACAAACTGATAAGAAAAAGATAATAGAAAAATGGGAAAAGGCTATTCACAGAGAGTTTACTGCAGAATAAAAATAGATGGCTAATATGCCTGATAGGCAAAAACTAAACATGGAGCACATTCAGATGGAAGGGCCTGGACACAGGAATAAGACGTGGAGAGAGGAGAGCCAGAGCAAGGGTGGAGCTACTAATATTAAACAGGAAAGGGATCACCAGGTTCGTTTTATTAGGAGTAAAGTTAGAAAGGGTGGACGAATGAATAGATTTGATGATAAAAATTCAAAAGAGCTCATCTGATTTTTATTTTCTCTCTGTAGTAGAGGCTAGATAATCTGTTTTAAATGGCTGTCATATGAAATTATGTAATTCAGAAACATGAAAGCAGATGGTTTCTTCTAAGTTATTTGAGGACAGGATTTTATTTTAGCCTTTCAAAGTTAATAAATGTTATTTTAATCTATTTTGCTGTGTTTAGTTCTGTTCCAGTTGAAGAACAAGAAGAGTTCAAGCAACTTTCAGATGCTATTCAGGAGCTGCAGCAATCATTGAATCAGGATTTTCATCAAAAAACGGTATCTGTTGGGAGAGACTTTAATTTTGTGTGTGTGTGTGTGTATGTGTGTGGATGTAGCAGAACATGTAGAGGTGGTAAAAACACATTGCTTTCAATTACTAAAGAAATAAAATACATTGCTGTGCCCCATATATGGATTTATACTTCTCTCACCCACATAGAATTAGGTTGGTTTGTTTCTGTTGCCAAAGTTATGTGCTGTCTTGTTGAATAAAATCTTTGAGAGTTTTTTGTTTAATTCTGATGTTTCCAAACCATGCACTGTGGTATCCTGGACACTGCAACACATCCTCAAGGAAGCATCAAAATATTTCAGATTTTCGAGAGAAATGCTACAATACTTATCTTTTGTCATACACTTTGTAACTGAACGTAGTTCACAGTTTCAATATTTGATTACTTTCTTTCTCAATTTTTGTGAAACTGAGGTTTTGGCATTTGCTATGGTAAAAAGTACCATCTGAAAATGATTATGACACAGGAAATCAGAGTGCCCATTTCCAATATGAAATATATACTCCATGGTATGTGAAATTTATGCAGTGCTTCATAGGTATACACCTCTAATTAGGGAATAATTGTAGTTATTTGAGAATAAATTAAATTATTTTTTTCAACTTATATGTATTATCTTTTCAGGGAGCTAAAAGTATTTATGTTAGGACATAAATACTTATGCAATTGTTTGCCCTTAATTACATAGTAAGGAGCTCTTGGATATTTCTTTTGGCCTAAGGGCATCATGAACAGAAAGTTTGAAGATCATCAGGTCTAACCCCATTTAATGGCTCTTTTTCCTTACGTTTATTTTATGAGAAAGCAGTAAGTGACTACATTTAAATCTGTTTTGAATCATTATAAAACTCTGTTTGCTTTTTTCCCTTAGATAGTGCTACAGGAGGGAAATTCCCAGAAGAAGGCAAATATTTCAGAGAAGACCAAGTATTTGGTAAGCACTTTTTTTGTAGACTAGCATTTAAAATTTGAATATATTGTGTGAAGGAGCGTGTTAGCTTTGTGTGTTTTTATAGTCAAATGTTTCATCCTTATCTTTTTTCCCTCAAAATGAAGTTAACTTTTTCAACCTAATATATAATAGATGACTATTGTTTTTAAAAACATCAAAACACAGAAATAAAAAATTTTTACACAGTAAAAATCACCTGAAAGCAGCTTAGCAAACAATATGATATATATCACGGACTATACTTGCTATGCAAATATAAATATAAATGTGTAATTTTACATAAATGAAATTATATTTAATATATCTCAAACCTACTTTTTTCCCCACTTAACAAGAGTACAGAGAATCGCCTAAGCCCAAGAGCTGGAGGTTGCTGTGAGCTGTGACTCCACGGACACTCTGTTTCTACAAAAAAAAAAAAAAAAAGTTTCTTTAAACAAGAGTACAAATAATTAGGAGTTTCAAATAGATCCTCATTATATTAGTGTTTGCATCTGTTGTGTTTTATATGTATATATTGTAATATAGTGCCTTTTAGTTCCCTATTGATAGATTTTCATATTGCTTCTAAACTTTTTGCTATTAAAGATAATGTGTATGTGCTATATGCATACACATGTACATACGTAAATTTCATGAGGCTGCTTTTTATCTTACATAAAATTTCTCAATGTAGGATTTCTGGATCATGGAAATACACATTTAAAATTGACCCATATTTCCAGACTTCTAGAAAGATAATAATTTATATTCCTAGGAATAGAATATGGAATTATCTCTTTTCCTATGTGTTTTCCAAAATTGGATGTTTTGGGGGTTTGGTTTTTTGTTTGTTTGTTTGTTTTGGAGTGGTTTTTTGGATAGGGTCTCTCTTTGCTGCCTAGGCTAGAGTGGTATGGCCTCAGCCTCCTAAGTAGCTGAGACTACAGGTGTGCGCCACCATACCTGGCTAATTTTTTTATTTTTGTACTCATGAAGTCTCTCTCTTTCCTCAGCCTCCCAAAGTGCTAGGATTATAGGCATGAGCCCCAGTGCCCAGCCTGGTTTAGTTGTTTTTTATTTTTTTAATTTTTGTCTTATAGGGGAAGAAAGTGTCATTTTAATTTGATTTTTTTAATTCTGGTGATTTTGACCATTTTATTAGTGATTTCATATTATTTTGTGAATTACTTTTTTGTATACCTTGCTTATTTTATTCATTTTTAAAGAAACTCCATGATTTAGGCATAATAGCTTTAGAATTAATTATTATTCAAAACCATGATTTTTTATATTGGAAGGTTTATGTTTTTATATAGCAATATTATAGATAAGGCCTTTATGGATATTGGCTTTAATTCTATACATAGAAAACCCTGCCCCACTCAGCAGATTATTTTGTAATACTATTTTCTTATTGTGTTTTATGTTTTCCCTATTGTTTTAATACTTATAATTCAGAGACATCTGACATTTACTTTGGTATTACATATCCTTATTTTTCTATCATTCTTTTTGTTGGTGAATGCTTTCATCTGAATAGTACTTATTCATTTCTTTCTGTCCCATTTAAATCTAATTAAAACAAAATCACCTTGTACTTATATCAAGTTTGGGCTTTTTATAAAGGGAAGAAAATTGACAAAAGTTAACACTATGTAAGGAAAATGATCTCATTTTATAGAGCCTTAAAAGAGTAGAGAACATAATGGTTTACAGAACTCTAAGAATAAAGTAACAAAATACACAGAAATAACACAAATGTGTTATTTTAAACATTTAGTTTTGACCTCAGAATTAGCTAATCAAAAGGTAAGAATTTTACTTTTAAAAGTTAAAAATATTTAGATGATTAGGTAAGCCATGCCATAATACATTTCTATTATAAATTATTCAAATGATGTCCGTGTACACAAATACATATATATATATAGGAGGGTCAAAAATGAATGACTTTCTTATCTCAGACCTCTTTACCTTGAGGTGATACCCTTCCTTTTCTTTTTCATGCATAAATACAGATACATATAGTCATGTGTCACATTTTTGTTGTTTTGTTTTTATAGCAATGCATAATACAGTGCTTTCACTTAATATTTTGGGGAAATCTTCCATGTCAGCACATAGAGTCACAGAGAGTCCTCAAACAATATAAATGTAATTTATCAAAACCAAATATTTGGGAAAGAAATTCATAGGAACTTTTTTTTCCTTTAAGAGATAGAGTCTCACTTTGTTGCCCTCGGTAGAGAGCTGTGGCATCACAGCTCACAGCAACCTCCAACTCTTTGGCATAGGCGATTCTCTTGCCTCAGCCTCCCGAGTAGCTGGGACTATAGGCGCCTGCCACAACGCCCAGCTATTTTTTTGTTGCAGTTTGGCTGGGGCTGGGTTTGAACATGCCACCCTCGGTATATGGGGCTGGTGCCCTACTCACTCAGCCACAGGCACTACCCCATAGGAACTTTTTTTACACATAATTTCAGACTGTAGTAATTTTCACATTGATTTTTTGAATGGCTACATTAGCTTTTGAAATTTGGGAGAAGGGGATGGGCAAAATGGCTCACTTTTGTAATCACAGCACTTTGAGAGGCCCAAGCAGGAGGATTGCCTTAAGCCCAAGGAATCTAGACCAGCCTGAGCAAGAATGAGACTCTGCTTTATAAGAAATAGAAAAATTAGCTGTGCATGGTGGCATGTACCTATACTCTGAGCTGTTTATGAGGTCAAGATACTGTGAGCCTGGAGTTTGAGGTTGTAGTGATCTATTATGATTATCACCACACTCTAGCCCAGGCAACAGAATGAGACCCTGTCTCAAAAAAAAAAAGGAAAAGGAATTTAGTTCCATAGCATGTATTGAATACCTTCTCAGTACTGTTACTTTGGGTACTGGAAGAACACAGATGACTTCATAATTCTAACTTGCTCAGTCAGTTATGAAACATATTAAACATATAATTATAGCATAAAGTTGCATGGATAATAATTACACTGTTTATGAAAAAAAGTAGAGGAAATGGGAGCAGGATTTTCAAGGATGAGTAGAAATTCATCAGGCAGAAAGGAGTGAGATAATGATACTCTAGGAGAACCATACTGATCTAAGATAGATCACTTGGACTTGTCTAAGCATAATACTAGGATTACTAGATGTAGGGCACAGTAGGAAACAAGGGAGAGGTAGAAAAGCAGAGTAAAAGGCATGTAATACAGGGTCTTGAATATCATGCTAAGGAGCTTGATCTTTGGCCTATGGAAGAATATGTGCAATCAGGCAGGCAGGTGATGTCAGAATTTAATTTCATCACCAATAGTTCTATGTTCACTTGCTTTGAACATGGAACTAATCTCTATATTCTTATCCTTTATTGAAATGGTAGATCATTAATTTTATTTTATATCTAATATGTGAAATGTTTTCTCAACAGAATGAACTAAAATTGTCAGTAGTTTCTTCAAAAGAAGTACAAGAGAGTTTGAAAACAAAAATTGTGGATTCTCCTGAGAAGCTAAAAAATTATAAGGAAAAAATGAAAGATACAGTCCAGAAGCTTAAAAATTCCAGGGTGAGTTAATATTCATATTTTAATGCTGTCTAGCTTTTTAAAAACAAACTTGTATTTAATCGTGTTAATTTTCTGATTTCTGGATTGTGTGCACTTCTCTTCCTCTTAAACTTTTTGACCTTGTCACTGATTTACAGTTCTTCTGTAAAGTGGGTATGGGGAAAAGAAATACAATTTCAAGACATTTGTTCAGCTATGTGACAAATTCTTGAGGCTTTGCAATGAATGATCAAAACAGATATTCTCTGTCCTTATGAGATTCAGTTACATTATAATAGGGAGAACGATATTAAATAATTTTATAATTACATAATTGCAAATTATATGTAGTATAGGCTATGTATGTGTGGGGTCAAGAGGGGGTTATATGAGAAATCTCTGTACCTTCTGATCAACTTTGTTGTGAATTTCAAACTGCTTGAAAAATTAAAATCTATTAGAATAGCACCAAAAGCAGGGGGTGGGGGTGGGATGGGTTGGAGCAAGATGGTGGACCAGAAAGATTGGTTGGCTAAGCTCTCCTAGTAGTACTGGGGGAAAAAAGAGAACCCAGCCATAGCTGGCACAGAGACCTTACCTGTAGTCATGGCTCAGGGAATACAACGAGGTGGTGGATACACCGTGTGATCCAGAGCGGTGAAATCTTAGTCATTAGAGCAAGGACTCCTGTAGTTTTGGTCACAGCAAAGGAAGACTTTGTCTTTGCTCAGGCTGAAGCCACTTTAAGACGTAAGCTCTGAGACAAGGTAATTTGAAGTAAAGGGGGAAGTAAGAAGGAAAAAGGACAAGGAGTTGAACAAGAAGAAAGAACACATGAGGAAGAACCAACAGAAAAATTTGGGCAACATAAAAGACCAAAACAGAGCACCTTCCTCCAAGGGACCATGAGGCACCTACTACAGAAGACTCTGCCTATAAAGAATTAATGGATTTGACAGAAAAAGAATTTAAAATATGGATGATAAAGACAATAAAAGGAATGGACAAGAAAATGGAAAGACAGTACCAAAAATTGGATGAGAGATATAGAGAATATAGAAAGGATGCAGTAGAGCTTAAAGAAATGAAGGAGACAATCAGGGAAAGTAAAGATGCAATAGTAAGTATCAAAACTAAATTAGACCATAGAGAAGAAAGAACCTCAGAGATAGAGGATACGGTTTTCGAGTTAAACCAGGTAGTCAAAGAGACAGAAAAGAAGAGAAAGCAGAACAGTCGCTTAGAGGATTATGAGACTCCATGAAGCAAATGAAGCATTCAAACATGAATAATAGGGATCCCTGAAGGGGAAGAAGATTGTTCCAAAGGAATGGAAGCCCTACTGGAGACTCTCATAAATGAAAACTTCTCAAGTTTTACTAAAGATCCCGACATACTCCTTTCAGATGGATATTGAACCCCAGGTCATCTCAACCCAAGCAGCTTCTCCAAGAGACATTGTAATGAACCTGTCAGAAGTCAAAAAGAAAGAAAAAATTCTGCAGTTGGCCAGGACTAAGTGCCAACTAACCTTCAGAGGCAGAGCCATTAGGATGACAGCAGACTTTTCACCTGAAAATTTCAAAGCCTGAAGAGAATGGTCATCCATCTTCAACATTCTTAAACAAAACAATTTTCAGCCCAGAATTCCATATCCTGCTAAACAGAGCTTCAAAATTGATGCAGAAATCAAATATCTTGTGGATATACAAACACAGAAAATTTGCCACAACAAGATCAGCTCTACAGGAAATACTTAGACCTTTCTCAACACTGGCCATCACATTGGACCACCACCAAAGTAAACACCCAAAAGCTAAATGTCAAAACTTAGCTTCCACAATGGCACAAAGGATAAAACTACACAATGGACTTTCACAAAATAAGATGAATAGAATTCCACCACACTTACCAATAAATCTCAATGGATTGAATTCACCACTGAAGAGACACAGACTGGCTGATTGGATAAAAAAGCACAAGCCATTCCTGTGTTCTCTTTAGGAAACACACCTAACCTCAAAGGACAAATCAAAACTCAGGGTTAAGGGATACACAACAGTATTTCAAGCAAATGAAAAATCAGAAGAAAGGAGTTGCAATCTTATTTTCAGATATAATCGGATTTAAAGCAACTAAAGTTAAGCAAGACAAAGATAGACACCTTATACTGGTCAGGGGAAAAATGCAACAAGATGACATTTCAATTTTAAATATTTATGCACCCAATTTAAATGCTCTGAGACATGAAACAATCCTTCATGGGTCTGAGCAACATGATGCCCTATAATAGTCTGGGACTTTAACTCTCCTCTGACATAACTAGAGAGATCCTCTAAATAGAAACTAAACAAAGATAGAAGGCACTTAAATGTGACCCTAGAACAAATGGGATTAATAGGCATATACAGAACAGACCATCCCAAAGCTAAAGAATATACATTTTCTCATCAGCCCATGGTACACATTCCAAAATAGATCACATCCTAGTATACAAATCAAACCTCAGCAAAATTAAAAGAATAGAAATTATACCTTGTATCTTCTCAGACCACAAGGCAATGAAGGTGGAACTACAACAAAAACGTCCTTCTTCACACAAAGACTTGGAAATTAAACAACCCTATGCTGAATGATATTTGGGTTCCGGAAGAGATAAAAGAGGGAATTGTTAAATTCCTCAAATATAACAACAGTGAAGACAAGTTATCAAAACTGTGGATATAGCAAAAGCAGTTTTAAGAGGGAAATTTATCACATTAGATGCCTACATTCAAAGAACAGGAAGAGAACACACCAACAAATTCGTGAACCATCTTATGGAATTGGAAACAGAACAATCTCATCCCAAACTTAGCAAAAGAAATAACCAAAATTAAATCAGAGATGAATGAAATTGAAAATAAAAGAATCATTCAGAAAATTGACGACACAAAGAGTTGGTTTTTCAAAACCACAAGTAACATTGATAAACCTTTGGCCAGATTAACTAGAAACAGAAAAGTAAAATCTCTAATAACCTCAATCAGAAATGATAAAGGGGAAATAACAGATGCCACAGAGATGCAAGAGATCATCTTTGAGTACTACAAAAAAGTCTATGCCCAGAACTTTTACAATGTGGAAGAAATGGATCAAGACATGGATCACACCCTTTCCTTAGACTTAACCAAGAAGAAATAGGTCTCTTGAATAGACCAATTTCAAGAACTGAGATCGAAGAAACAATAAAAAATCTCCCAACAAAAAAATGCACGGTCCAGATGGCTTCAAACCAGAATTCTATCAAACCTTCATAGAAGAGCTTATTCCCATACTGTAGAAATTATCCTAAAAAGTAGAGTAGGAAGGAATCTTCCCCAACACGTTCTATGAAGCAAGCAACACCCTGATACCAAAACCAGGAAAAGACCCAACTGCAAAGGAGAACTTTAGACTGATTTCACTAATAAATATAGATGCAAAAATTCTCAAGAAAATCCTAGCCAATAGATTACAGCTACACATTAAAAAGATCATTCATCATGATCAAGTAGGTTTCATCCCAGGGATGCAAGTTTGGCTTAACATATCCAAGTCCTGAAACATAATTCACCATATCAACAGAAGCAAAAACAAAGACCATATGATCCTTTCAATAGATGTAGAAAAAGCATTTAGTAAAATTCAACATCATTTTCTAATTAGAACACTTAAGAATTTAGTCATAGGTGGCACGTTTCTTAATCTGATCAAAACCATCCATGATAAACCCATAGCTAGTATACTAAATACTTTCTAAGTGAAAGTTTTTACACTTAGAACTGGAATCTGACAAAGTTGTCCTTTATCACTGCTACTATTCAACATAGCGCTTGAAGGTCTAGCCAATACAATCAGGCAAGAGAAGGAAACAAAGAGCATCCAGATGGGAGCAGAGGAGATCAAACTCTTGCTCTTTACTGGTGATATGATTTTATACTTAGAGAACCCCAAAGACTCAACCACAAGACTCCTAGAAGTGATAAAAAAAATACAGTAATGTCTCAGGATGTAAAATCATTGTCCACAAATCAGTAGCCTTTGTATATGCCAATAACAGCCAAGATGAGAAGCTAATCAAGGACATGAAGTGGGGGATATCACCCTACCAGACTTCAGGCTATATCACAAGCCCATAGTGATCAAAACAGCATGGTATTGGCATAGAAATAGAGACAATGACATTTGGAACTGAATAGAAAACCATGTGATGATACTAACCTGTTATTGCCACCTAATCTTTGATAAACCAAACAAAAACACACACTGGAGAAAAGAATCCCTATTCAATACATGGTGTTGGGGCAACTGTATAATCACATGTAAAAGACTAAAATTGGACCTGAAACTCTCACCACTTAACAAACATTGATTCAAGATGAATAAAAGATTTAAATCTAAGGCATGAAACAATAAAAGTCCTTGAAGAAAGTATGGGGAAAACACTTGAACATATTGGCTTGGGGAAAGATTTTATGACAAAGACTTCCATGGCAATTGCAAAAACAACAAAAATAAACAAATGGGACTTAATTAAACTGAAAAGCTTCTGTACAGTTAAGGAAACAACCAAAGCAAATAGACAACCTTCAGAATGGGAAAAGATATTTGCATATTATGAACGGGAGAAAAGCTTGATGACTAGGATCTCCAGGTCAATTTACAATTGCCAACCTAAATGCCACCAAGCCAGGAATGGATTAACAAGCTGTGGTATATGCATAACATGGAATGCTATTTAGCCATTTAAAAAGGTAGAAACTTTATATCTTTTTTATTAACCTGGATGGAATTGGAACACACTCTTAGTAAAGCATCATAAGAATGGAGAAGCAAGAATCCATTGTACTCAATTCTAATATGAAGGCAGTAGATGATCTAATACAAGGTAGGGGGTAGGGGAATGAGGGAGAGGGGAGGATGGAGGGGTCAGGATGTAGGGCATACCTCTTGCGGGGGGGACATAATTATAAGAGGGATTTTATCTAACAAATGTAATCAATGTAACCTAATTCTTTGTGCTCTCAATGAATCCCAAATAATAATTCTTAAAAAGCTGAAAGTAGAAAACAGCACCAAAAAGGGACAAAAAAGTGTAAGTTAAAAAAAAAAATACAAAAAAACTAGGGTGCTTTGAGATGATGTAATAAGGATAGCCTAATTTAGTATTGTGGGAATGAGGTGGAAGAGGGAAGGAAGGGGAAATTTATGCTAACATCTGAAGAATGAATAGCAAACTGTACATGGAAGAACATTTGAGGCAGAGAGAACAGCATGTTTGAATTCTGTGAGGTAGTAAAGAACAAGGTCTAGTCAAGGTTATGGGTTACTGTGGGAGATGGATGGAGGTGGAGAAGCACAAAGTTAGAAGTGGATAGACGGTTAAGCATCCTTTATAAGGCAAGGTTGTCAATTGATTTTTACAAATTGCAAAAAGTCTTATTTAGCTCAGAATTCATTATCTAAGTCATTCCTAAAAATTAAGGTTATCACAGAAGAATAGACAAAGTCACTTAGAACAAAAATCAGAACCCAGAAATCAATCTGAGTATTTATGGGAAAAGGATAGTTTATTTAAAAAACAGTTCCAGCTCAATTAGCTATTCATCTAGAAGAAAAGGGGGTTGGGCCTACACCTTGCACCATTTACAAAAATAAATTTTACGTGGATTGCAAATTTAATTTAAATTTTAAAAAGTAACAATTTTAGAAATTTTAGGAGAACATTTATTTATATAATCTTGAGTAAACTGGAGTAGATTATGAAAATTAAGACTAGAAACCTCAAAACTATAGTGAAAAGTAGATGAATAAGCACACATTTACAGCAAATATGACAGGTAAAGGGATTTTATCCCTAATATACAAAGAGCATTTATGAATTAATAAGAAAAAGAAAAGAGGAAAATAGGGAATAATGGGATTGGGCATTTCACAAAGACAAACTCCAGCTGGTTGTTAAGGGTAGGACAAAGGGGTAGGCTAGTGGAGAAAAGAAAAGAAATCTTTGTGTTGTTATAGTGGTTGTGGTGAATATATGTTCATCTTGTAATTATAGAAGAGGAATTAATCTTATTAAAAGAATTAGCTATAATAGTTATTATACAAATGAAAAGGAAGACATAAATGAGTAATACATTTGCCTAGGAGTAATCAGAAATAGTTTGAGTATTAGCAGAATGAACTCTTTTACTATCATGAATAACCTTTGGGAAGTACTTCAGTGAGGGGTTTAGTAAAATTATGGCAGTTTTCCTTTGTTCGAGGATATCTGGCAGTTAAGAAACATAATTATATGTGGTTAGACACATGTCAGTAGAAGTGCTTTGTTACTGACCTAGAATCTTTAATTGTTTTCTACTTTTACGCTTTCATTATTAAGTGCAGAAATTGTTTAAGCACAAACAAATCGACATTACTACTGCAGTTTCATAAAGAAGAATGTCAAACTTCAGTCTCTTTTTTCTTTCAAAGCAAGAAGTAATGGACAAGTATGAAATCTATGGGGACTCAGTTGACTCCCTGCCTGCATGTCAGCTGGAGGTGCAGTTGTATCAGAAGAAAATTCAGGACCTTTCAGACAATAGAGAAAAATTAACCAGTGTCTTAAAGGAGGTTTGTATCATGTGGAATTTTCATGTCTTTATTATGTAATAACTTACTATAGTTCCTTGTCTTTTCCTTTCCCTTTTTGTCATTTTCCTAAAGAAAAGCAGGATCATTCTATGACAGTGTTTTTTAGCCTTTTTTACCTCGTGGCACACTTATACCTAAAGTTAAATGTCTGTAGTACACTTACATTATGTTGATTAAAAAAATAAAGAAAAAGGATAATATACTTACCGTGCTTTGAATGTCTTTCAAAAATAATTTAATCTTTAAAACTTTGTGCCACACACCAGTTGAAATCACTGTTCCAGGGTATGATAGATGTGGCAATGAATGCAAGGAAATAAAATACTCTTCTTTTTAGATGTAGCAGTAGTCAAACCCATTTTCCTTAACCTTCTGGTGAAATGAATAATCAATTGACTAACATAGCACATTGCCATGTATATTTTAAAAGGTGGTGCAATAGTTTTCCCACATCAGGGCAGAGAGAAGTTCCAAGACCCCTAGTGGATGCCTGAAACTGTGGATAGTAGCAAACCCTGTGTGTATTGTGTTTTGTCATATATGCATGTATACCTATGGTAAAGTTTAATTTATGATTTGGGCACAGTAGGAGATTAGCAACAGTATTAATGAATCATTGTAACAATATACTGTAATAAGTTATATGAATGTGCTCTCTTTTTCAAAATATCTTATTATACTCTCCCTTGTTTTATTGCAATGATGAAATGCCTATGTGATGAGATGAAATGGAATGAGTGACGCAGGTGTTGTGACATATTATTAGGCTACTATAGATCTTCTGACCATACATCAGGAGGATCATCTGCTTCAGGCAGTCCTGGGTCATCACGCCCTTACAGTGTCCATGGCTGGGTGTTGACCACTAAAGGGCAGGGCATATATACAGCGTGGAGACGCTGGACAAGGAGATGATTCATATCCAGCGTGGATAGTGCAGGACACAGCAAGATTTCACCATGCTGTTCAGAACAGCTTGCAATCAAAATTTTAGAAAGTTTTATTTCCGAAGTTTTCCATTTAATATTGTTGCACCATGGTTGATCTTGGGTAACTGAAAGCACAGAAAATGAACCCATGGGTGAGGGGACTGATATAATAGAATTTTAAACTTGTTCTAGCAGTTGGAAATGATCTTATAATCAAAAAGCATAAAATCTCAACTTTGTGTCCAACACTATTGAAGTATATAGCAAAGTCTTTGCCCTGAAGCATGAGAGCTAATGGCATTTTAGTTTCTCAGTGTAGAAGTCCCTAACATTGCATTTGAGAAATGATTTCCTTTCTGGGGAGAAGTAAGGGTTAGAAGCTGAGATTGCCTGAGGTATTCTTTCCCAACTACATAATCCCCTCATCTGCCATTAAGAGTCACCCAGAAACGTTTGCGATCTTCTGCTTTTGGTTGTTTCAGGGGCTCCCCTTTTGTCTTTATTTGTCCCACCCTAGTTCAGACCCTAACTCCTTCAACTCTAGTCTCATGGTTGATCTGAACATTTGTCTCTCTTCTAGTCGCTGACAGATGGCATGATTAAAACATATCTCTTGCTCCATTCAGCACTCCTAGTGCTGTCCTATCATTTCCTTTGTTCCGCCTACATCTGGGCTTTCAGAATCTCAACAGTTTTATCTCATTTTAAAATTGTACGTTATTAAAACTCATCCTTGAAAATATTCTTTCAATTTGTTTATAAGTCCTCATTGGTTTATTCACTTTAAATACTTCCCATAAAATACAGAGCCTGAACTTGGAGGACCAAATTGAGAGTGAAGAGTCAGAACTGAAAAAATTGAAGACTGAAGAAAATTCATTCAAAAGACTGATGATTGTGAAGAAGGAAAAACTTGCCACAGCACAATTCAAAATAAACAAGAAGCACGAGGACATTAAGCAATACAAACGCACAGTAATTGAGTATGATGTTATCTTCAATTTTAGTATATTAGAAAGTAACTAGGATAAGCTAATCCATCCCCCTACCATACCACCCCAGACTCCAAAAATACTGTATTTTCTAAAAGGGTTTAAACAGTTTTGTCTTCATTCCACATTTAGGTGACTAGAACAGGTGAGTTAATTATGAAACTTACACTGCTGAGTCCAGGTTTAGAGATGTTTTAGCGACCGGTTTGGGAGGATTAGATACACAATTCCAGTCTGTCTGTATCGTCCTCCCAGAGGGCTTGGTGCTACTGCTTGTTTCGCTGCACTTTAGTGACAGTGATTTAGACGTGCGTTAGGGTGAATCAGCAGTTCTGTCATAGTGCAGCTGGTCTGTAGAGTTACAGCATTCTCTGAGAAAAAGTCTTAATTTTTTATTCAGGTAAGAGTTAATACTTTGCTAAACATGTTTTTTACCAGTATGTCAGGGTATTTCATTGGTAGGGTCTTCTCCCTGCCAGTTCTAAAAAGGTGTTTTCAGAACACCTGCCCCAGATACATTTATGATGTTATTCTTTTAATCCCTAAAAGATTTATTAGGGATCAATCATCTGAGTATTTTTTTCATACTTCCCTTAGTAGATGAAGAAAAAGAGCAGAACCTGAGGATTTTTTATTTGTTGTCAAACTGCCTTGCAGAAAATTCGTATAATACTAATTCATGTTCCTACCAACAGTACCTACGTGTGCACAAGTGGAAAAATGTAGCTTAAAATCTCCAATTTATAGACTACCTTTGGGGTGAAATTGTTCGTTATATGCCATGATGGGATTAGCACTGTCCTTTGGGGTTTTCATTTGTTTGGTTTTTATCTTGAGAAGTGTTTTAGATGTGTCAAACAAATACTGACACAGGATCACTTTGGACTCAGAATTAAGTGTTTGCCTAAAAGAATTATATATTATATATATATAATTATATATTAGCTGTCTCTGTTTTCCTTTAGGGATTGCAATAAAGTTCAAGAAAAAAGAGGAGCTGTCTATGAGCAAGTAACAACCATTAATCAAGAAATTCAAAAATTTAAATCTGGAAGTCAGCAACTAAAAGATGCTACTGAACGGGAGGAATTGAAGTCCAAGGTGAATATGTGTTCATTTTTAGATAATGTCATGAATTTAAAATGTAAATTATATCACCCTCATTATGAAGATTTTGTCCATTCCTGGAGTAGAAATTGACTCCACAATTTACTTTTATTTCCATTTATTTCCATTTATAGCACCTTTTCTATTACCTTTGTATAATTTGTCTTTGTATTTCCTCTGTACTTTTTTCTTTCTTGCCTTTTTTCCCAACAACATATAACAGAATGTTGTGCTTTATAGTAAGAGTGGTTGTTCCATACAGGTTCTGAATTTTTTAGGTAAACAAACTTGGATAGTAATTTTAAGTAATTTCTTATACAAAGTTTTTCCATTTCTGATAAAAGGATCTTGAACATATTTCTTAGCATCAATATTAAATGTATTTGAGATGTTAACTGAAAGGAAGCATCTTAGCCGCATCCCCAGGTGTTATAAGACTTTTATGATATCTTTATCATAATTACCTGAAGTGATTTATTGTGTTTATTCTTTACTTGTTTTGAGTATATTTACGACTTAGGTGTAATAAGAACAGGCATCTCGTCTTGTACCCTTTTACCTTCAAAATGCCAGTCCTGTGCCAAACATGAACTGTTTACCTGTTTCTGTCCTTCTCTTAATTGCCAATGTCTTTAACAAGTTGTCTATTCCTGATATATTACATTTCCATTTCTCTCTTATCTTTTGAAGTTTGATTTATATCATCAATTTTGTTCTACTAGGATAATTGTCCAAATTGTTCTACCAACGTCACTAAAAACAGCTATTTATGATGTAGAATCCTTTGGCCTCCTTTTCTTTTCTCAGTATTCTACACTTTGCTTGTGCTGACACCTTAGGCTAGGGTTCTGAGATCCCTGGTACCTGATAATTATTTAAACACTTACTGACACTACTTTACACCGTCCATACTCTATTTGAAAAATTCCTAATACTAAAAAAGAGTCACAGCAGACAATCCCTTACCTGTTGTCAGGGGCTTTGATTCCCCTGAAAAATTACAGGGGATAATCACTTGTACATGTGAGCATTATCTCAAGGTTACTTTAAAAGGAAGGAAAGAAGAAAGATCTGGAGGAAGGAAAGGAAGAAAAACAAAGTAAAAAGAAAATAAAATGGTCATGATTCCTCTCACATGGTCTGCCCAAGCACACTGTCCTGCTTTTTTCTGTTCTTCCTTTTCTTTCTATATTCTAACCGCTTTTCTTTTTTCTGACCCTTAACCGAATATTCACCAAGATTTGTTCTTTGGCCCTATATTTATCTCTGGAACAGGGATTAGAAAGACCTTAGGAGATACTTAAGTCTGTTTCTTAACCAGGTCAAATCAATAAATATTTATGTGTTATCACATGGTCTTGGTAGTTAATGAACCAGTTACAAGTTAGTAACTGGTTACTAACTCAAATTTGAGGTACCTTTGTCATAAAAGATGACCATGCCTACCTTATATTACTGTTAGTTTTATATGTTTATCCTTTGCCAATAACATTTTATGTTTCTTTACAGCAGCAATCATGTATTGTTAACTTTTGCATAAGTCAAACCATGCCTAGAAGGTAGCCTTTTAGGTAGTATGTGTTCCTTAAATATTTGTAAAATTGAAAGTTTATCTGGCTCATTGTTTCTTAAAATTAGCTGTGTATTAGAATTCAGTAATGAATTTTAAAATAAACAATCCCCCTCCCGACCCACCCAAATACATTGATTTAGACTGTCCAGCAGTGGGGTCCATGAACCTGTATTTTTCAGTGTGGATTTTGAAAATTGGTGGTAGCTTCTGCTTACTTGTTTTCAAAAGCATAGCACTCCTAACCATTCAAGCTGATATAGGCAAGGTAGCTTATACTCCCTGCAAAAGTATAGCACTCCTAACCATTCAACCATTCAGCTTTAGTTGTCAAAGTGGTGTTTCTTATTGAATTTAAACTATTTAAAGTATTTCTGTACTCTAGTAACCCAGATCTCTCTGGAACAAGTCTATGCCACATTCTACTTGATGACCTTTCAGGCGTTTGAGAATAATGATCATGGTTTCTTTCAGCCTTCTCTTACTAAGGTTAGTTAGCCCCAGTTTTCCAGCCATTCTTTATATAGCTTAATTGTCAGATTCATTACTGTTTACTGTTCTCTCTACTCTCTTGTCTTCATTCTGTTTAAAACGTAGAACCCAAAGCACAATGCTTAATGAAGAGTTGAATTTTTAGCGTCAGCATCTTGCCCTTGACTCATATTGAGCTTGTGATCAATTAAAAGACCCCTATCTTTTTCACATACAGTTCTGCCAAGTTAGGACTTTTTTCACTGTATTTTAGTGTAACTATTATTTTTAATTCAGTATTTTACCATTATTTCTTCTATCAATAGAAAGTTCCATTTTCTTTACTTCAACCTAGATTTCAAAAATATCAAGGTCAGTTTAAATCTATCATTTTGTCATTCACATTAACTGTTTCTCACTGCCTAGGGTTCCCTGACATTTACTTAGCATATCTTTTTTTCCCAAGATAAAAATGTTAAGTAGAACATTTTTGCTGCATTATACTTTTATTCTTGAAAGTGGCATACAACTACTGATCAAAATTTTAGGCACAGCTATTCAATTTGCTGGGTTATTCTAACCTACCTTTACCTTGCCTACATCATCATACTCATTTGTCCCACCATAGCATGGGAAGGCCTCTAAATACTTTGGTGAAATCAAGATATTTGTTGTCAAAGAACTCTCCTTAGCTCCCTTTGTAATGTATATGTTAACAATGCCAAATTATTCTTCATCCAGTTCTGTTGGATTCTAACCATCATCATATTCCTTTTTCATTAAGTATTCCGTCCCATAGATAATTTGTTTCTTTTACTTTCAATTATTACCTTTATTTGGATAGGTTTCAAAAATCAGTCTTTCCTGTTCTGGACATTCACAATAAAACTAACATTTATAAAATTACATTCAACATTTTTCTCTGTCTTCTTTCTCACTTTCTCGCCTGTTCCCCTTCTTCTCTTTCACTCAATTTCTTCCTATTCTCTTACAAAGAATTGAAATTTTGGACTCATTATAGATAATCTTAATATCCAAACAATCACCAAGTTAATTCCATGATTATATTTTACTCAGTGATACTGTTTATCACTATCCCTTTCTATTTATTCATTTATCACATAATTTTTTTTTTTTTTGAGACAGTGTCTCTCTTTGTCACCCTTGGTAGAGTGCCGTGGTATCACAGCTCACAGCAACCTCAAACTCTTGGGCTCAAGCAATTCTCTTGCCTCAGTCTCTCTAGTAGCTAGGACTACAGGTGTCCGCCACAACGCCCAGCTATTTTTTTTTTTTTTAGCAGCCCTGGCCTGGGTTTGAACCCACCAGTCCTGGTGCATGTGGCTCAGTTAACCACTGAGCATAGGTGCCCAACTGATCTGTCACATAATTTTATAATCCTTGTCAGGCATGTTGGCTCAGGCCTGTAATCCTAGCACTTTGTAAGGTAAAGGCCTTGAGCTCAAGAGTTTCAGAGAGCCTGAGCAAGAGCAAGATCCTATCTATACTAAAAATAAGAAAACTAGCCAGGCGAAGTGGCATATGCCTATACTCCCAGCTACTCCAGAGTCTGAGGCAAGAGGCTTGCTGAAGCCCAAACATTTGAGGTTACTATGAGCTACGATACCATGGCACTACCCAGAATGACAGGGTGAGACTCTGTCTCAAAGAAAAAAATATATAGTTGTCATGGATAGCAGCAACCCTTGCTGAATTTCTTTCTTGATTTTAGATTGTTCTATATCAAATCCATGCTGAATACTAAATACTATCAATTTATCCCACTAAAATTTTACTCCCAATACAATACTTTCTTGTTTAAAACAGGAACTGTTCTTCTACAGTTTATTTACTCATTCAGACAGTATTTCAATAAATGGCCTATGCTTCTGTGAGGTATCAGGCATCATACTTGACTGAGAAAGTAAATTGTAAGCAAGGCGGGCATGATTTCCACCTCCAGAACTCTCAGAATTTTGTATGGAAGCTAATCATTTCCATTATTTAAGGCTCAATAGAGATTATGTCCTCCATATCACTTTCTCTAACTCTTTTTATGTATCTTTGACTTCTTTCCTCTCTCATATACTGTCGTACTTTTAGTCTGTTCTAAATAATCTAGATCTGTGCTATCCATTGGGGTATCTATTAGTAATAAGTGGCTATTTACTTTTCCATTAATTATAATGAAATAGCATTTAAAAATTTAGTCCCTTGTTTGCCCTCTCTATACTTCAAGTACTCAACATCCAGTCTGGGATGGCTATATGTTCCTTTAGGGTAGAAAGCATAATTTAATCTTCCATTATACTACTACATTCTTTATGGAGCCTCTTGTAGAAGGAACCTAATAATATATTTTTTTGATTAATTAATACGTACTTGTGTGATGAATGGTACAATGGGTGTAAAACTCCATGGATATTGTATAATCTTAACTATCTCATTTAAAAGGTTCAGATAATCTAGACCAGCACTGTTCGATAACTTTTTGCAGTAATGAGAATATCTTCTGTTTAATATTGTAGCCAACAGGCATATGTGCCTCTTGAGCCCTTGATATGTGGCTAGTGCAACTGAGGAACCACATTTTAAATTTAAATTAAATTAAAATTATAGTAAATTAAAACAGTCACCTACAGTTAGTGGTATCATACGAGACAGTGCAGAACTAGTTTTTGAGTTTTAAAAATATTTAACTTCAATGCAGCTGTCACAGTAAGACTTACATGTGAATTATTGTGGATTAGTATTAATAAAGTTCCACTTGGATATAGAACTCAATTGGAAACTCATCTGGTGTGGGCTGGCGTAGGACTTCGAATGTTTGTTTCCTTCTCATATGTACCCCTGGGATTGGGCTTTAAGGCTTCAGCCATTTATGTGACTCTACAGGCAGAATTAGTCTCCTTCTTGAGAGTATGTTTGTTCTCAGGAGGATAGTATTCTTTGAGGTATGCTGAAATGGTTTGTTCAGATAGTTACAGATTGTATATCTTTATTTAGCCACACTTAGTTTTGATGGTTTCTTGTAAGTAATATCTTTCTACCAAATTTATTCAGCTTTCTTTTTAGCATGAATAAACATTTACCCCTATACAACTAGGAAGTTAAATTGATCTGTAACTGCTGAATGAGCTGATTTTTTTCTTTTTTTTTAATGGCATTCAAACAAGCTAGCAACTAATTCACCTTATTTTTCCTACAGGATTTAAGAAATAAAGCTTTCAAATTTTTTTGATTTATTTTCCTAATGGTTTATGTTTTATAATAGTTATAGTAATTTGGTATCTGTTTAGATCTTGGAAATCTAAAAACACTCTCCTATTTGTGTATTAGGATTTAATAACCATGTTTGAATTTTCATAGCGCATTTAGCCTTAAGCATATACTTACAGTTACTTAATCTGGAGTAATAGTTGTTAAACTTGCATAGGTGGCAGAACCACTGAAAATAGTATTATTATTTTTTTTTTTTTTTGGAGCAGTGAATGCCTACTATGTCAAATTATAATCTGTAATTTATTCAAAATCAGAACCTATACTAGAACTTGAACTTTAAGGTAAGTAGTATAAAACTATAGGTTTAAGAAAAATTGAATAGGAGAGATGCTTAAAGGGCAACTATTTTATTTCTGTGGCTAAATATATCCTGTAGCCTTGTAGAATACCACTGTTTCTTGTATCTTGGCTTGACAATTGTTTTGTCTAAGAAAAAAAGAGTAATAGAAGGAGGATCAATATTATATTTGATAAGTATGAAATAGAAGAAAATATATACAGGCTAATATATTTCTTAATCTATAAAAAATTGTTTTGTTTTCTTTTTTTTAAATGCTTAGCACATCTTTATAGGTTATGAACTATCAGACCAGTTTTTTTTAAAGATATTAGTATATTTTTCAGTCATATATATTACTTACTAAATATGTTTACATACTTTTAAATGATGATTAGGTAGGTTGGGCACAGTGGCTCAAACCTGTCTACAATCCTAGCACTCTAGGAGGCTGAGGCAGTTGGATCACTTCCACTCAGGAGTTGAAGAACAGCCTGAGCAAGAGTGAGACCCTGTCTCCGAAGAACAGAAAAATTAGCCAGGGCAATGGAGAAAGACTCTAGACTCTGTCTCTCCCCTCCACCCCCCGAAAAAATGATTAGGGTAGAATTTAGAGGTTATAGCTTATCTAGAGTAATCTCATTATTTCCCATGTTTGGCATGGAAAACTCTAAAGTGAAATTTTCCTTTGGTCGTTATAAATATTATAGTTCTTAATGTCTTGGAATCCTAACGATTGTCGCATGTCTCTGTTTTGTTCTAAGTAGTGGACTTTTTTGATGCATTTGTATAACTCACCGAATAAATTTTTAATAAGAGCAGGCATACACGTTTAGGTGTATATGTGCATAAAAGTTTAGGCTTTAAAAATATTAATGTGAATACAACTACTGGAATTCTTGGAACTCATTTTAAATTTAAGTTGTTGCACAGAATAATTCTAATTCTATTTCATTTTCTATTAGGAAATATTTCTAAACTTGAAAACTGCTTTGGAGAAATACCACGAAGGCGTTGAAAAGGCAGCAGAGGACTGTTATGCTAAGATAGATGAGAAGGTAGCTGAACTGAAGAGGAAGATGTTCAGAGTGTCAACCTGATTACACAAAATTACATGTCTTTGTA
>CAUYRH010107959.1:0-19602 GCA_963574655.1 Perodicticus potto
GCAGTGTTGGATAGATCCTCCAACAAGAAGCTAAGCAAAGAAATTTTAGATTTAAACTTAACTATTCAACAATTGGATTTAATAGACATCTACAGAACATTTCATCCTAACAAAACTGAATACACATTCTTCTCATCAGCCTATGGCGCATACTCCAAAACTGATCACATCTTAGGTCACAAGTCCAACCTCAGCAAATTTAAAAGAATAGAAATTATTCCTTGCATCTTCTCAGACCATCATGGAATAAAAGTTGAACTCAATAACAACAGGAATCTGCATACTCATACAAAAACATGGAAGCTAAATAATCTTATGCTGAAGGATAGATGGATCATAGACGAGATTAAGAAGGAAATTACCAAATTTTTGGGAAAAAATGACAATGAAGAAATGAATTATAAGAACCTCTGGGATACCTCAAAGGCAGTCCTAAGAGGGAAATTTATAGCACTGCAAGTCTTCCTCAAGAAAATGGAAAGAGAGGAAGTTAACAACATAATGGGACATCTTAAGCAACTGGAAAAGGAAGAACATTCCAACCCCAAATCGAGCAGACTAAAAGAAATAACCAAAATTAGAGCAGAATTAAAGGAAATTGAAAACAAAATAATTATACAACAGATCAACAAATCAAAAAGTTGGTTTTTTGAAAAGGTCAATAAAATAGATAAACCTTTGGTTAACCTAATCAGGAAAAAAAGATTAAAATCTCTAATTTCATCAATCAGAAATGGTAAAGGCATAATTACAACAGACTCCTCAGAAATTCAAAAAATCCTTAATGAATATTAGAAGAAACTTTATTCTCAGAAATATGAAAATCTGAAGGAAACTGACCAATACTTGGAAGCACGGAACCTTCCAAGAGTTAGCAAGAATAAAGTGGAAATGTTGAACAGGCCTATATAAAGTTCTGAAATAGCATCAGGTATACAAAATCTCCCTAAAAAGAAGAGCCCAGGACCAGATGGCTTCACATCAAAATCTTACCAAACCTTTCAAGAGGAACTAGTACCTATATTACTGAACCTTTTACAAAATATAGAAAAAGAAGGAATACTATCCAACACATTCTATGAAGCAAACTTCACCTTGTTCTCCAAACTAGGAAAAGACACAGCAAGAAAATAAAATTATAGACCAAAATCACTAATGAATATTGATGCAAAAATATTCAACAGGATCCTAGCAAACAGAATCTAGCAACTCATCAAACAAATTATACACCATGACTAAGTGGGTTTATCCCAGGGTCTCAAGGATGGTTCAATATATGTAAATCTATAAATATCATTAAGCACATAAACAAATAAAAAAACAAAGACCATATGATTCTTTCAATTGATGCAGAAAAAGCTTTTGATAATATCCAGCATCCCTTTATCAACAGAATACTTAAGAAAATGAGTATAGATGGGACATTTCTTAAACTAATAGAGGCCATCTACAGCAAACCTATAGCCAATATTGTATTGAATGGAGTTAAATGGAAATCATTTCCACTCATATCAGGAACCAGGCAAGGTTGCCTATTGTCTTCACTGCTCTTTAACATTGTAATGGAAGTTTTAGCCTTTGCAATTAGGGATGAAAAGGCGATCAAGGGTATCCATATAGGGTCAAAAGAGATCAAACTTTCACTCGTCACCGATGATATGATTGTATATTTGGAAAATACCAGGGATTCTACTACAGAACTCTTAGAAGTGATCAAGGAATACAGCAGTGTCTCAGGTTCCAAAATCAACACTCACAAATCTGTAACCTTTATATATACCTGAAAAAACAATCAAGGACTCTATTCCATTTATAGTAGTGCCAAAGAAGATGAACTATTTGGGAGTTTACCTGACAAAGGACATGAAAGATCTCTATAAAGATATCTATTAAACTCTAAGACAAGAAATAGCTGAATATGTCAACAAATAGAAAAACATGCCATTCTCATGGCTGGGAAGAATCAAAATGTCCATACTACCCAAAGCAACATACAATTTTAATGCAATCTGTACTAAAGCTCCACTGTCATACTTTAAAGATCTTGAAAGAATAATATATCATTTTATATGGGATCAGAAAAAACCTCGAATAGCCAATACATTACTCAGAAATAAAAACAAAGTAGGAGGAATTATGCTACCCGACCTCAGACTATACTATAAATTGATAGTGATCGAAACAGCATGGTACTGGCACAAAAACAGAGAGGTAGATATATGGAACAGAATAGAGAACCAAGAGATGAACCCAGCTACTTACTGTTATTTGATCTTTGACAAGCTAATTAAAAACATTCAGTGGGGAAAAGACTCCCTATTTAACAAATGGTGCTGGGTGAACTGGCTGGCGACCTGTAGAAGACTGAAACCGGACCCACACCTGTCACCTTTAACTAATCCACCTCTCACTGGATTAAAGATTTGAACTTAAGACATGAAACTATAAAAATGCTAGAAGAAAATGCAGGGAAATCTCTTGAAGGAATTGGCCTGGGTGAATATTTTATGGGGAGGACTCCCTGGGCAATTCAAACAGCATCAAAAATACACTTCTGGGACCTGATCAAACTAAAAATCTTCTGCACGGTGAAGAACACAGTAAGTAAAGCAAGCAGACAGTCCTCAGAATGGGTGAAGATATTTGCAGGATATGTCTCTGACAAATAACCAGCATCCACAGAGAACTCAAACATATGAGCAAGAAAAGAGCAAGTGATCCCATCTCAGGGTGGGTAAGGGACTTGAAGAGAAACTTCTCTGAAGGAGACAGGTGCACGGCCTACAGACACATAAAAAAATGCTCATCATCCTCGATCATCAGAGAAATGCAAATCAAAGCTACTTTGGGATATCATCTAACTCCAGTAAGATTAGCCTAAATCACAAAATCCCCAAACCAGAGATGTTGGAGTGGATGTGGAGAAAAGGGAACACTTCTACATTGCTGGTGGGAATACAAACTAATATGTTCCTTTTGGAAAGATGTTTGGAGAATACTTAGCCCTACTATGAAACTAAGTTATAACCCATTTATAGCACAAGAATATGGGGAAAGGAGAAAGGGAGGGGAGGGGGTAGGATGTGTAGAGGGAGGGTAATTAGTGGGACCACACCTACAGTGCATCTTAGAAGGGTACAGGTGAAACTTACTAAATGCAGAATATAAATCTCTGAACACAATAACTAAGAAAATGCCATGAAGACTATGTTAAACAGTTTGATGAAAATATTTCAATTTGTATATAAAACCAGCACATTGTACCTCCTGATTGCATTAATGTACACAGCTATGATTTAATAAAAAAAAGTTCTACCCTCAAGGTGTTGCCAATTGTGTCCATGTAGGTGATTATCAGTCAATACATTTAATTCCATGTTTCTGCATAAATCACAACACCCTGGATAACGCACATAAGACAGACAGGCGGGCAGATAGGTGGACTGTGCATGTGCTATGGAGGATGGGCTTTTAGAAATAGCACAGGGGGAAATGCATTTTCCTCGGTATATCTATATCTTTGTATCAAGGCAAAGCAAACCCTGGAGGATGGGAAGCAACAGGAGTTTATCTTAGCTACAGTATTTGACATTTATACTTGGAAGGAACACCGCCTGTCAGGGGTCTCCTTCTTCCGGCAGAGTGTTTCTCTGTATCTCATGAACAACAGCTGCAGGGACTTGTAGTAAAGCTGTTTCCACAAAGACCTATTTCCTATTATTATTTATTATTATTTCCTATTATTATTAAGCATTTTTTCCAAGTTGTCATTTCTGAAGTAAAAAGTGGTTTTGAAAAGTGTGTTTTTTGAGTTGTAATGGATTGAATTGCTCAAGTTAATAAGTGAATGATGTGGGAAAGGTGACATTTTTAAGGAATCAGGATTCTTCTGCCTCCAAATATTTGCCGTATTGGTCAAATAAATATTTTTAATCCCAGTTATAATGTATAATAGATGACTGATTGTAGTACAAAAGACAATCTGTTATCAATGATGAATAAGATGGAATGTTATGAATACTCTTATGATACTATATCCTGTCATAGTTCACTGCAGCTCTAGAGCACACAAAATGTTTTATTTGTGGAAAACTATATAGTGAAGAATAGTTATGTTTTGGCTAAAGGCAAAACTTATGCAAATGTTTTGAAAAAGACCTGTATGCCAGATATCATTTCCTGAGTGCAGTACTCAAATTTTTATGCCATTGAACTACAGAGATCTTCTGTAGCAAAGCAGAAGTAAATAAAATATTGTTATTTCCACCTAATTTGATTCAGTTGTTGTGGCAGTTTGTTATTGTCACAAGAGGATTTTCAAGGAAAACCCCATGAATTTTTTGGAACACTTTTTTCTCAGTGTCTAAAATGTGTGTTCTTGAGAAAGGACTGATGTCCCACTCTTCATTTTGGAAAAGACGAAAGATGTGGTCATGTTGGGTGCTCCAATGTTGTCACTAGTCCCCTGGAGTAGTCAAGGATGATTTGACACACTGTGTCCATTGCTCTCTGAAGCAGATTTCTTGGCAAGCATCACTCTGAGGGAGTCCACCTTGCAGAGTGATTCCCCCACTTAGGAACACAAGGAGGGCAACTACTGGCTTCTTCCTTCAGTTGTGCACAACCTGTCAGTGAATTCTGCTATTGTACAAGCAAATATCACCTTTTCTGTTTTTTCTGTTTGTTCTTCATTAGCTAGATAGCTTTGTCCGGTGAAATTCACTTGTTTAGTCTACCACATAGGCATGTGGGCGTGTACGCTTTCTATAATTATGATTCTGAACATATATGCCAAGTAATAACAACTATTATTGTAAGTAGGTAATTGGGAAGATAGATTCTTCACTTTATAAAAAACTCCATAAGAGAGTTTCTTTAAGTTAAATGGAATGTTTTTAGACTTAAGAAAAAGCAGAAACTTTTATTGAAATTGATTCTTAAGTCAAAGCCCAGTATTTCACATGTCTGTGACACATTGGGCAAAAAATCTCTGGGTTGGGGCTACAAATCTTCCCTGTTGTGCTCTCATTCAATTTGGCATAATCCTTGATGGCACCAAGAGTATGATTTGAAGTGGATACATTTAAAATCCTTTCTATAAATTAAAATTTATTAGCAACCATCTTTTTTAAAAATTTATTCTGCCATGTTTTATTAATAAAAGATTATTTCAGAACTCTATTCACACATAAAGATAGTAAACTTCTTTTATAGAGCACATTGTGAAAAAGCAAAGTTAGTGTTAATTAATTTTCTTGACATATTTCCATATGTTATTATAGAATTGTGTAGACTCTAATTCCACCTTGATTCTTATCACTCTATGAGACCTGGGAACAGAATTTTCATTTCTGTGGACTCCCCTTTTTTCACTTATATGTGCATGGAAAGCAAAATATGATCTTCAACTCTCTTGTACAACCCCGGTTTAAATCATCATGATTTTAACATTTGATTAATATTTAATGTAAACATTGAACATTTAATCTATACTCCAAGAGAACATTGACTAGTTCATAATTTGCAACTTAGACAAATAAATGCTGATACTTTTTTCCTTGCTTTTTACCAAAAAGTACGAAGTACAATTATAATATATTTGAATGATCTGTTTAATTCCTGAAATTAATTATTGGCAATTTCTTTCTTTTTTTTTAGAGACAGAGTCTCACTTAGTCCCCCTCGGTAGAGTGTCGTAACGTCACAGCTCACAGCAACCCTCAGCTCTTGGGTGTAGGCAATTCTCTTGCCTCAGCCTCCAAAGTAGCTGGGACCACAGGTGCCCGCCACAATGTCTAAGTAATTTCTTTTTTTTAAATCACCATTGCTGGTTGTTTGTTTGTTTGTTTGTTTTGTTTTGTTTTTGAAACAGAGTCTCACTCTGTCACCCTGGGTAGAGTGCCGTGGCATCATAGCTCACAGCAACCATCTTCAGAGCCAATTTGTCATGTCAATTAATTTGGCTTATGGAAAAGAATTACTGTTAATGGAGAAATATGTGATACATTATTAGTAGATTTTACATAGCTTTATTATCATATCTTCAAAATATCATTACATTTCCATTTATGCTACTTATTTGCACCTTTGAGGCCCTCTTTATCACGCATATCACCCAAATAACTGATTTGTTGTATAACTTAAGTATATAGAAAAATATTTCTTTCCTTTATAACATATCATTGTTTTATATTTGAATGTTGTCTTTTGGAATTTAGCAAGGTCCAAAGATATGCCTGAATCTTGCTGATAGTTTTTTTTTTTGAAAATCTTCTTTTTAAATAAGTGTTTCTTGCTATAGTTTAGCACATACCTATGAGATACAGATAATAGATTCTATGGTAGAGTTGTTAATAGAACTGAGATTTCTAAAATTTAAAACTCTTTCTTTGAGCTGGATTGGCTATTGAAAGTAGTCACAGTGTCTGACACATAGAAAGTTCTCAATAAAAATGTAAATATATTTTTGTGAACAGTTATTATTCATGTTTTGCCTAAACTGACTTTAAGCCACGCAAAGAAATAAAACCCTGGACTGTAAAAACAGTACTCAGGAAAGGAATAGAGGTTCAACTTTCTCTGTACTTTCCCTGTTATGTTATGGGAAAACAAGTACAGAAATGGGGCTGTGTGGATTTTCCCTTATTTGTTGATTTTTCTTTGATTGGGAGCTGGATCCCTGTACTGTTTCAAAAATACATTTGGTCTTCGACTTACTTGCTGAAGCTCTAATAGTTTGTGGGCCACACAACTTTTAATTTCAGAAATATATTATATTAAAAGTTATAATATATAAAGGAATACATGTAAATTATCATTTGTGTTTTACTGAAGACTTGTGATTGACTCTTTTCATAGGAAATGAGGACTATTTCTTCAGTTGATTTAATATCTTTAAATATCTTTATAGCTATGTTTCTCATTTCTTTTTTTCCTACAGTATAAAATCATAAGAGTAAAGAACTCTCACACTGCCAACGAAGTTATCAAGATGGTCTTGTCAATTCTAAGAGTGACTGTAAGTTACTCTGCTAGATGATCTTAGTTAGAAACACATTGATATTTTAAATTTATAGTAACTGTATCCCTTTCATCAGAAGACACCTGATTATTAAAGATACCATTATTTTGTTCCCTAAAATGTAGAAATTAAAATGAATAAGCTTTAATTTAGCTTAATACGTGGTGCCATTCTTCTAGTCTTATTTTAAAATCCGTGTGAAATCAGGACAGAATGACAGAATGAAATTGGACTATAATTTTGAGAAATAATATGTACCTTTATGGTACTATGAGAAGCATATAATGTAACTTTTTTTTTATACACAATCCTTGGTGACAGAGTTTGAACTCCATTTTCTCCTTCTTACATGACACTATATTTCTACTCCTCCTCCATGTAACTATCTTGTTATTTTCCCAAAATTCAGTCAGCCTCAGAATAGGTGAACACCTCAGAAAGGTGAACTCTCAAGGATTTTCTCACTATACAGTTTTACATAAAGTCACATAGGGTGACTACACATCCTGAGAATGAGCTGGCTAGTACCTCTAATGAATTGGGAAAGAAAAAGATAAGTTTTGAGTTAGATACTAGATTCAAAGAGCTGTAATGTGTACACCATTCTCCTCCCTGTTTTGCCTTTAGCTTTTGTCCCTTTCCATTTTCTGTGACGTGGGTGAGCTTTTTGAAATTGTAGTAGTAGAAAAGATGAGAGTATTCAAAGATGAGGTATGAAAGCTATAAATTAGCTTCATAGTAGGGCTGAATACATTGGATACTCTTTCTTCCATTCTTGAGATACTTTGCTAAGAAGAATGTGTTCCAGCTCCATCCATGTGAACATGAAAGAGGTAAAGTCTACATCTTTCTTTAAGGCTGCATAATATTCCATGGTATAAATGTATCACAATTTATTAATCCATTTGTGGATCGATGGGCACTTGGGCTTCTTCCGTGACTTAGCAATTATGAACAGTTGGATGAAAATATTTCAGATTGTATATGAAGCCAGCACATTGTACCCCATGATTGCACTAATGTACACAGCTATGATTTAATAAAAAGTAATTGGTGGGATCACACCTAGGTGCATCTTAGAAGGGTACAGGTGAAACTTACCAAATGAAGAATATAAATGTGTAACACAATAACTAAGAAAATGGCATGAAGGCTATGTTAACCAGTTTGATGAAAATGTTTCAGATTGTAAATGAAACCAGCACATTGTACCCCATGATTGTATAAATGTACACAGCTATGATTGAATAAAAAAGAAAAACAAAACAAAACAACAACAGAAAACAAAACAAAACAAAACACCAAAGATGAGGTAGAAGAAAGAGACCTGGAAGGTTTTCTCATTGCATTATATAAACAGCATACAATGAAGGAGTACCTTTTGTGAAAGGGAATGACTTTTTAAAAAAAGGAACTAAGGTAATCACTGTAAAAATGCTATTCCTTAAATGAGGTTTTCTAATATTAGAGCACACTAATGTTATTATGTGACATAATGCACACTTAAGATACACCATGATATTACTAAAGGTATGTAGATTTGCTTGTTCATGGTGCTATAGTAAGGCACAACTACATCAGGGACTTGAACAAACAATGCAAACATTGTAACCTAATTGTTTGTTACTCTCATTATTACACTGAAAAAAAAAGAAGAAACCCTGAAGACAACCAATATTTTGAATAAGAAATCTGATTTCTTTATTACATGGCATTTAAAATATAATTAAATGTACATGCACTGAGTAAATTAGGCACCTCTGCATTGATTTTTAATCTGTTCAAATATATTTAAGGGAGGGGATACTTTCAGGAGTAGGAAGGGAGATGAATGACATGATTTATTTTCTTATATAAGTCTTTACTTTGAATAAAATGTCAAGCTTTTCAGAAAAAATGTCTATTAATTATAATAAGAATTGAGGCTATTTGGTTATAGCTATTGGAGGGGATTATTAGGCTGTCTTCAGCTACTATAGGACACAATAGATTGTGGTTAGATTACTCTTCCTATTTACAATAAAAATTTTAGTTAGGGGACGGTGCAGGGACAATGTCACAAACTGAAAGTTTTGGATGGGCAAAGGGGAGTGGGTTTTAAGATATTCACCATAGAATATAGATTCTATTCACAATAGAATCCTCCATTATAAGGGCAGGCCATGATTTGTAATCAGAATTTCAAGGCTAGGATATGAAATATAGCCAACAGATTTCTCTGTTCTAGCTTTATTTGAACCATTTTTATCTTATCCTTCCTAGAGGATTCAGCAAAATCTGTATGATTTAGTATAATTTTTTTTTCTGTGTGTTAAAAGAAATAGTTTAATATGTTAATATTTGAATATGAAAATTTTCAATCACATACAACTGAGCGATAGCAGTATACTAAATTTCCATCAACGTTTGCCACTTGGGTTTCGTTTATTTCACTACTTACAACCACTATATGCCACTCCACCCACAAATAACTCAAGTATAATTTTTTTTTTAAGTTGAGTTTATAGTGTTGTTGGGTTCTAACTCTGACAGTGAATAATTATATTGTTTTCCATGACTACCAGGCATATTCTCTAGGTAGAATTCTTGGTTTTTTTTGGTCCTCAGTACTGGATTTGCCCAAACCAAAGCCAGTGGAAACTATACCAACTACATATCCCCTCAAAGCTTCTTGGTCATTCTTCTGCTCAGAAGCAGCTGAGCTATTAATCAGCATTTGCCATTTTACTTTGTCATCCCAGACACAGCAACATTTGTGTCTTTCTGGATACCAAGGTTGTCTTTGCAGGGGTGTGCTGGATGTCCAGTATTCCCTGAGAATTCTAGAGATTGTAGAAGTCCAGTCCTTAAAGAGGAAATTAGCCTTTTAGAACCAGGAAGTTTAATCTTTTTTTTTTGTTAGTGAGTCTACCTCCAATTTGACATTTTATGGCCTACCTCTGCAGTGAGGGCCTGATTCCACTGCAGCTCATGGATGGTGAGCCATCACTGGAAGGAGAAAAGCAGAATTCCTGACTCCTGTACTGGAGTCTGGGGAAAGAGACACTGGTTATGGGAATCAGCACCTGCATCTACAAAAACAATCTCTTGAACCTGATAAGAATTTATAGTATCCGTGATTTTCCTTTTGCAAAGAATAAAATGTCAAAAACTATGTCCTCATTTAGTCCCCCAAATTTGAAAGATTTATTATAACTTTTAATTCTTTTCTCTCCTAAGGCTCAGAGACAGATCACCAGTTGTGGGTAAATTCTGGAAAAGAAAAGGAAGGATATCCACTCATTGGTAAGGTTTTGCAAAATTAAAGATAGCATTAATTGAATTTTAATTATCATGCTATATGTATTAGGGAATTAGTCATATGGTCCTAAGGTTAAATATTATTAAATAATCTCCTATGATATGCAATAAACACTTATATGTCAAGCATTTATCATGTGCAGGGCAAATACCATCTGATTCAAGCAGTTCATGGTTTAGGTAAGAGGAGAAATGCAAGGTTTCTTCTCTGCTTTTTCATTTTCCTTTTTTTCTTTTCTGACTTTATTTTTATTTTTTTTAAAATTAAATCATAGCTGTGTACATTAGTGCAATCATGGGGTACAAAGTGCTGGCTTCATATAAAATCTGAAATATTTTCATCCAACTGTTCGACATAACCTTTGTGGGATTTTCTTGGTTATTGTATGAAAACATTTGTATTCTGCATTTAGTAAGTTTCACCTGTACCCATCTAAGATGCACCATAAGTGTGATCCCATCGTTTACCCTCTCTCCACCCATTCTCCCCCCTCCGCTCCCTTGCCCTTTTCCCCATATTCTTGTGCTATAATTGAGTTATAGCCTTCATATGAAAGCTATAAATTAGCTTCATAGTAGGGCTGAGTACATTGGATATTTTTTCTTCCATTCTTGAGATGCTTTTTCATTTTCCAAACAGAGCTACCATGCCAAAATTATAAAAAAATGTTTCTGTAGGAAAGCAGGATGGATTGGTATTCCCTTGCTCCACATCCTTATTTTCATATGCAGTTCTTGAATTTCCTGTTCCCATTTTTAACTACATGCTGCCTCTATGGAAGACAATCTATAATCCAGTCTGCATCTTACACCAATAATGAGTATGTGACACCTGGTTAAACATTCTTAGGCATCATAAAGAAAATGTAATTGACCCATTTGTGATCTCTCCAGCCAAAACTGCCAGGATTTGTTTTGAAGAATTATTGGTAAATAGGTTACACCTGATCTTATTTAAATCATTTATCTAAAAATATTTCTTGATGATCATTGAATTCTGCATGATTAACAGAAATGGAACAATTACAATAAGGGACAGTATCTACAGCAAATCTTGAGATCATGATGATGCTAATGCTGATGGTGAGGATAATTTCCTTTAACAATTTTAAAATTCTTACTCCCTGCCAGAAGGAGTACAGAGCATATAATATGCATTATCTTACATAATCCTATAATCCGCTCTTTTATCTGTGAGGTTACTGCTGGGTCATTTAGAGTGTTTCAAGTGATTTGAGGAATCTGAAACCAAACTTTTCTAGAAAATGTATATGCCTAGACTTGGAATGTAAAAATGAATATAGTAGGTACACAGAACTGAGGGCAAAATCCACAGTATTTTAGGATTGTTTTCAATGTCACCATTTTTGTAAAAGCCATATTTGTAAAAAAAAATTAAATAAAGAAAATTCCATAAAGGCTAAGTTAACCAGTTTGGCAAAAATATTTCAGACTGTATATGGAATCAGCACATTGTACCCATGATTGCATTATTGTACACAGCTATGATTTAATAAAAAATTAATAAAGGTATATGTTAACTTAATTAAAACTTGGTAGATATTAATTTAAAAGCTTAAAATAGCTACAAGATTTGAATGAAGAACCAGGGGAAATGATGGTTACATGATTTAGCAAAAGTTCTTTATTTGACATTTTAATTGTAATGTGACATCCCTTGTAGATTACCAGCTTGCTATTTTGATAAATTAGTTTTGTTTTATTGCTATTATGGAAAACTCCTTGTGCTCTATTTGCTGAATGTTACTGTAGTAATTGATAGGAATAGAGCATTTCATTTTGTGCCTATGCCAGGTGGAAAGAAAGAGTTAGTGTTCACTGAATTACATTCAGTAATAAGAGAGGACTAGAAGGAAACTTAATCTCTGTGGTTTAAAAAGTCAAAGCACCATGCTATTTGAGGATTACACTAAGAGAATGTAATCACTTAAAGTGTTAAAAGCCCAATCTCATTGTAGTCAGGTGTCTAGGATTTTGTTTGTCTAGTATGTAAATTTCTTTTTGTGTCTGTTTATTGTGTTTCTAATCCCATGACCTGTTCATTCTGATTATTACTTGTGAAAAGCAACCTCAAAGGGAAGCAGTAAGAGAAAAGGCTAAATCAAGCCAGTTCTGATACTCTTGAGTAACTAATTATGCAACCAATAAAGAGTCATTAAAAGCCTTTCACAGACAGACATCACGTGGTAGATAATAGTAAAGATAGTGATGCTTGACACAGTATAAAGCTCCTTGGTCCTTTTGTTTAAGTAACGTTAGCCACTAATGGTTCCTTTTTTGATCCTAATTACACTTGTGGGAGAGGTAGAGTAAATGTTTTAAGTCATAGATTTGAGGCTAGGTGAGCACATAGATTTGCTGAAGATTTATAGATCTGGTTAATGTCAAAGAAAAAGCAAGGATACCTTTAAATATTTTCAGATCCAAACATAGGAAGGGTCAACATTATGCAACTCCCAAAGTCATCTCTGTATTTATTCCAAACTAGGTAGTCTTCCTCCCTAATTGCTCTTCAAACTACCATGGTAGAACCACCTGTGTTATGCAGGTGTCTCTAACAGCAAGCATGCTTATGATCATTTAGACAACAGAAGGGTTCTTTAAACCAAAATTTCCAGGAGTAAGGGTAGTATGTTCTGTTTGTAGCACACCTGCTAACAGCACCAGTCAGTCTGAAAAGTACATTTAGATTTTTCTGTGTAGGACACGAATACCCATATGAAATACTGATGAGCCATCTTCGAGACAGTGCACTCATGAGAACAGTACCAAAGGGCACTACCAGCACTTTGACCTTTGAAGAGCTCTCCCTTACGGAAGTGCTCCCTCCAGAAATACAGTGCAGTTTCAGCCTGAAGCCCAGGTGTCTGGCTGTAGCCCAGCAACAGAGAGGCGAGTTACTCCTCTTCCTTCATAGAGTCCTGTTTGAGGAAGCAGTAAGAGGAAAGCCTAAATCAAGACAGTTCAAGCCTAAATCAATCAAGACATTTCACAACATGTATTTAGTACAAAGGCAAAGACTCAGACATCTAGTTAGATCACAGCAGATATGTTTTTCTTTGGAATATACTATAGTTTTTAAAGGAAAGAAGTATTAGGACAGGATTATTTTATACATCTGCAATAGACATGACTGACTTATAAATAGCAGTTCAGTGCAATATGGTCTTTCCCTTCTTTCTTCACCATTCTGTTCCTTTTCCCCTTGTGCCTACTGCAGAGTCAAAGGCACTAAGTAATTCTGCAGTGCTTCTATGTCTACTTGTACCATGATACACACCTATTGTTTATTCCCCCGAGTGTTCGTGTTTGAACAGGAGGCTGTCATTGTTGGGTATCAGAAGATTGTGATGCCCAACCTGGCTCCTGGCACTGATAAGTATGTGGAGGCTAAGATGAGTCTTCCACAGAAGTCTCTTCTAAGCCTAATAATCTACTAGGGATTGCCAATGTACATCATCAAAAGTTGAGAATGCTAAAAGTGATATTCAACATACTAACATCCTAATTTATCGTGGTCTATATGTGAGTTATAAACCTTCAGTCTAAAAGTGAGATTCTATCAGAAATAGAAGAAAGTAGTAACAGAAAAATATGAGTGGGAGGGTAGAAAATTGATGCTGAATTTCTGCAGAGTCCCTTGTCAGTTTGAAGTAACTGGGCTATCCAGTGGACAGTGACATTGCATTTTACAAATGAGCAAACTCAGGTTCAAGAAATAGTTAGATTAAACAGATGGCATGAAGTTATTCCTGCTATATGACAGATTATTGACATCAACTAGGTTCCAGGTGAAATTCAGAAGTTCTTTATCTCTCTACTATCCAATGGATGTAGCATTAATAAAAACGTTTCTCACAGTGTTGAGAATAACCCTACTTTAAGAAAAATTGTATGCTATCCACACTTAGAGAAAACAAACAGATTACATCAGAAGTCATTATAAAGGCTTTTCTTGCTTTCAGTGGGAATACGTAACAAAAGCCTTTTAAACAGAACCTCCTCTAATGCATTTAAATTGTTTATGATTTTATTATTGTGCTAAATTATAGTTTTTGAAATAATTGCAACAGCAAAGTGAAGCTAATCTTCCTGTTCCCCCTAGATACTTAAGTTTTTAACATTTTATTGGACAAAAAGCATTGCAACTGCCCTCTCTTCTCTTCACCCAGATGTCATTCACTAACTTTTTCCTCATGGGAAGGCTGGATTCCTTCTGCCTCGTTTTCAACCTCCTGAGTTCTACCATTTTCTACACCCATTAGTTCCCACATATTATTTTATCTGACAGAGTATTTATTTCTCACTCACGTGAAGTACAAATGTAGATGTCTTGGGAAAATGTGGGAAGACATCTGGCTTCTTCAATCAGTTTCTTCTTTCATAAATCACAGAGTTCAGGTGGCCCCATGAATTACTAAGTGAGCCTCTCCCATCTTTCCTTCCCTCCAAAGCCAACTCGAGTTCTATTATGATCATGAGACTCTATGTCTTGCAGATAACCTGTATTTTCTTGACTTGCTTTCCTAATTTCTTCCTGGTAAAATCCTATGTCTGGTTAGAGTCTATGCACTGTTTGAAGAAATTATACAGCATCAGGGAGCTTAGTATCACTAAAGACAAATTTCAGTTGAACACTCCACTGGGTATTCGTATCTTGATTTCTCTGAGGCATTTTGCAGCTACTTGAATTGACTTCATTATACACATTCCCACACACATGAACATCCAACTCATGCCACCTTCTCTTTTATATAGAGACAGAGTTTCATTTTGTCGCCCTCGGTAGAGTGCCATAGTGTCACAGCTCACAGCAACCTCCAGCTCTTGGGCTTAGGCGATGGTCTTGCCTCAGCCTCCCGAGTAGCTGGGACCACAGGCACCCACCACAACACAACCTGGTATTACAACCTGATACCTGCCACTTTGTATTGATGATCTGACTTCAGTCTTTATGTTTCACTTAAGTGATGAGTAAATCAGTAGATCAGCCATCATGGACTTCCTCATCTTGCTGACTTCAGCTATACATTTATTCTTTGAATTTGCACTAGTCATCTTCTAGTATAGATGGGTTTTGGGTTTTTGGACCCTTAGCTTGTTTGCTATCATTCTTGGGTCATTTAGTATTATTGGGCCATTTTGATGGGATATTATAGAGATACTATGGTTTTTCATCCATGAAAATGTGAGTTCCATGAAGGCAGAGGGTTCGTCTTTTTGTTCACTTCTGTATTTCAAACAGCTAGGACACTGTCTGGCACACACAAGTAAGGACTTACTGATTGAATGAAGAAATTCACAGACCTGCCCTATGCTCACAAGAAACACAATGAGAATAGGTAGCCTCAGGAGAATAGTCTTTCCTACTCCTCTACCTTAATACCTATGTTGTCCAAAACTACCTTTTTAGATCCCTCATCAGTTTTATTTTAATGAGTTTGACTAATAACTGGGGCTCAGGGACCATAAGAGTTTTTCTCAGGTTTGTTGATGATTTGCTCAATTGACAGCATCCTGTCCTTAGTTCTCTCTCTTGGACATTAGGATAAAGGTGAGCACACATTAGGTGATTGATGCTAAATGGTATCAGGGATGGAATATCTATAGACCAATGTTGCCAAGGTCTCACTGAGCATACATCTCCTGTGCAACTACAAAATCATAGAGGAGCCACTTACACATTGTTTAATATAGAGCAATTTGGTGAAGAATGCTTTACAGAACACAATTTGGATCAAAGTCAGCAGTTTTTTGTGTAGAACTGGATAGGAAAACTGCAGGTCAATACACAGTATCAAGGCTATTTTACGTAAATACTTACATGAGATTAGAGAAAACAAACTTTGACAATTCTTTGCTTGATGGAATTTAAAATATATTAACCATTTTGTGCTACTTTTTATAGTATGTGTATACTAATGAGAAGTGAATTCTTGTGAGATAGCATTTCAGGTGATTAGAATTTAAAGTTAGTGATCTAATCATCAACATTGATGGCAAATGATCTAATCTGTAATGAGATTTTGAAATCTCATCTTTGCAAACATCTTCTACACATAGGAACTGCCAAATACTGATATCATTTTACAAGCATTGACTATTAGTTGAGCATGTTTTTCTCTTGGATTGTAGAATTTTGTTAGATTCCTCATTTAATATTTACCTGTTAGCATAAAATCACCTTTTTCTTCTATCTACTTCCCCTGTCATCCCAGTATTCTCTCCTTTGTGTCTTCTACTCTTGAGAAAATTGAAGATTTTCTTCCTTTGGGGATTTAGATGGCCAGAATAGATTTCCTCATTACAGCTGTAATTTTTGTGATTATTTTTATGTAAGTATGAAGTTTTAAGCCTTGTTTACTATTCAGTACCCTTATTTAAACATGAAAGCAACACTTTTCTCAATCTTGCCAGATTTATTCAAGGAATCTAGATCTCATGTTCAGTTAGCTTTACAGTTACATCACTCATATTTATAGTAATAGCAAGTTGTTATCAAATGTTGACAATGAGAAATTAAAAGCTATACATTAGAGGCTGCACCTGTGGCTCAAAGGAGTAGGATGCTGGCCCCATATGCCGCAGGTGGCGGGTTCAAACCCAGCCCCAGGTAAAAACTACAAAAAACAAAAAAGGTATGCATTAGAAACTATGCAAGATAGTAAACATTAATGAATATTTTTCTCAGTCCCAGAAGGAACTTGATCTCTCAGACCAGAAGCTGTATCCCACAAAACTATTTATGAGAAAGTAAAGGCCTCAATTCCCACTTTATCTCCTGTCAACACGCACACTATCACTGCCATAGATGTTGTGGAAAGAGCATTTTTCCTAAGAAGTTTGTGAAAGCTAAAAAAGATCAAATCTAACAGTTCTGGAAGGAACAAAATGAGTTTAAATATGAGCTAACCAGATTGAGTACAAGTATTGAACATACACATTAATGTACATATGAGAACAAACATTTTTTGTTTGTTCATAGTCTCAGGCTTTCTTTTGCTGTATCATCTGTGTACTTTTTTTTATATCTATCACGTGTTTATTTTTAAATTTTTTTATTAAGCTGTATACACATAGATGAGGAATATATTTATGCATATGTGGGGTAAAATGTGGTTTTTTTTATACAATCTGAGCTGGTTACATCAAACCAATCAACATAGCTTTCACTTTATTTACTTGATTATTGTGTTAAGACATTTATGTTCTACACTGCCAGATTTGACTGGTACCCTTGCAATATGCTCCATAGGTGTGGTCCCACCTTTTACCCTCCCTCTATCAAACCTCCTCTCTCCCCTCTCTTCCCACTCCATTTCTCTCCTTCCTTCTGGGCTATAGTTGTGTTCTATCTTTCAAAAGAAAGTGGGAGTAAATATAAGTTGGTTTCATAGAAGTACTGAAACAAACATTTACACAGATTGACATTGCTACACATACAGGAACTTCTGATTGGATTTGAAAATTGATTTAGTTTTCTAGTTTTTGAAGAGGTAGCTGTTAGGAATATCAGGGCAGGGAGAAAGAGCTTTAGATTAGCAGTGTTGACATTCATTTCTGTCTGTATCCCTCCTGAAAGCTGTGAAATCCAATGGAGAAGGATGCAGAGGGGAAGGCCTCTTATGAGGAGGAGATTCCTATCTTGACAGCCGAAAGCAAGTTTGCTGTGACCCATGCCATGGGCAAAGTAGTGCTTTTTAGACATTATTTTACATAATCCTATCAATAATCCTCTGAAGAATTGTTTTTTTTTTAAAGTTAATTTTAATGATGAGGACAGAGGGTAAGAATATTGCCCAAATAAGTTTCTGAATCCGGAGTCTACCTGTATTCCTTACTCCAGAGGCAAAGAGCTACACACCTGAGTGTATGAATGTGGTGATGTACTTACTGCATCCCAAGAAAGTGAAGTGCAGATATCTGGCACCATGATGTTAAAACCATCTGGAAAAATGACATTAATATGCTTATCTCTTGCTACTTGGCTTTTAAAGTATTTGATCTAAATAGGTTATTCTGAGGGTAGAAGATGCTAAGTCATGTTAGCAAGTCTTCTGAACAATAAGGAAGACTTTCTTAAGAATAGCATTTGACACTGCTGGCTATGTCCTGTGCAATAAAGATCATCTCCTTCACTGTGTCTTTATCAGAGAATGTTGGTAGCTAAAGACCATCTCTGGGTATCTTTGTTAGGTATCATAATGAAGAATGTCACACAGCCAGAGTTTTATGACTAATTTCCATTAACTCTTACTGGCGAAAATGGGGCTGAACCACGAGTGGGCACTGCCTCATCATATGGCTTCTCAAGCCTTCATTCCAAGAACCATAATTGGAGGGTATTTTGAATCTTCTCTATAAATACAAGCTTCAAGGGTCATTCAGAGATTTGGGCAAGATGTACACACAATGTTTGGGTTTCTCACTATCAGGTGTTCTCTTTCTGGAGTCCCCTCTCACTTTCTAGCTGGTGTGGGTACCTCTGTTTTGGTTCTCTTGTTCTTTAAGCTTGTAAGAGTAGAGGTCTCTCTCTAAATTTTATTCGCTTCTACTACCCTGGGGCCTGCCTTAAGAATAAAAGCTCTACAAATGTAATATACACCCAGTGATATCACATTCCCTTGTCTAGGTTTCAAACTTTTACCTCTGGTTTCTACCTTGTTTGGGTCACTTTAGTGCCTTCAGTGGGTTGATATATGTTTGTTATTCCAGAGCGTGCACCTGTTACCTGTGTGTATGTGTCATAGGGAAGGAGCTACTTTTAGAAGTGGAACTTCAAAGTGGTGTCTTTTTATGAATCAAATCTTGTGCATATCTGCTAGGTTTCATGTTAAAATTTGGCACAGATGATACAAAAAAGACTTTTACACTATGGTATCACAAAATTATAGCTTCCAGTTGACTTTTCCTTCTGCCTGTTTTGTTCATGCTGTATATTTGTAATAAAATTCCACTTCCTTTTCCAGTGTTGTTCAATAGTAACTTGTTGAGTATTTTTTTATTAAATCATAAACACATAGATCATGTATATATTAATGGATTTATGGGGTATAATGTGCTGATTTCATATAGCATTGGGAATGTTTACATCACACTGGTTAATATATATCTCATCTCATTTACTTAATTATTGTGTTAAGACATTTATTCTCTATACTAATAGACCCAACATGTACACTTGCATTATGCACCATAGGTGTGATCCCACCATTCACCCTCCCTCGATCTGATCTCTGCTCCTGTCCTCCCATACCCCC
>CAUYRH010107960.1:0-19657 GCA_963574655.1 Perodicticus potto
AAAATAGTGCTTTACTTTTTAACTAAAGTCTGTGTATATATTGACCCAAATAACTGCACACAAATGCTTCGTTTCTTATGTGGTTTCTCAAACATTGTTTTCATCAAACATGTAATTCTAGTATTTTGAATGCAGTATCAATCAAGCTTCATAAATTTCCCAATATTATATTAATAATTTTTACTCTGGTCTTTGCAATTTTTTCAGGGTGTAAGCAAAAAAAATAAGTCAATAAATACAAAAGAAAAGTAACTGTCTTTATAGCTTATTTAACAAAAAGTCACTTTCATTCACAATAAGAAACTTAGAATCTCATGCTGTATGCAACATATAGCAAAAACTACTGATTAATATCAACGTGTAAATTCCATCAATAATGGAGCTCTAATAAAACATTTTGAAAGGGTGGGTCTTTTCAAGATAAGTATCTTAATGTTAATTAATCTGGTTAGGGGATCATGCTGTACAACACTAACTTTGCGATACAACTGATTATCTTCTTCTTTAAAAGTATTTTTGTGAACTTATGGAAGTTTACAGTTTTAAAAGAAAAGTGTGTTATATGGTTTTTCTCTGAGGGTTAATATAAAATTACTTAATACACAAAAAGTTCAACTCTTAAGTATGAAGATAAAAAATTTCCTGTAGATAATCAAAAATATTAATATTCCACTTGCCTTTACTGCTTTTTTTTAAATAAAAGAACCCCCCTCCAAAAATAAATAGGGTTATCACAACTTAATTATAAGAAACTGCCATCAGCCCTAGAGAAAAAACCCTGGGTAATTTTAATAACTAAGATGATTCTAATACGGAAATTATTAGGGAAGGGCATCAAAACCCCTTATAAAGTAAAATATAGCTTATCTCTAGTTTCATCCACCTAGCTAACAATAAAACAGCACATAAAATTTTAGGAGAGTGAGAAACACTTAAACTAAATTTTGAGTCTTTGGAGAATATTTTTATCCACCAAGGTCCTAATAATTTTTAGTCATTTTTATTTAAGTCAGAAAAATTCTTCACATCATTTGCATGTTTTAAAAACAAGTTCAAACTTCTCTATGAGCACTGTATAAATGATGCAAACATGTAACACTAATTACCAAAGAATCTTCACGAAACTCATAAAAGTATCCATCTATCATTTCTGCAAAGAGATGTGTGGGCAAGGAGAATTCTGTACTTCATGAATATTAAATGAACTTTTTAAAAAAGTATATTTTTCATATATGTATAAAATGGTTTGGGGTAGCAGAAAAAATAAAATCCTAGACCTCCAAATTTATATTCCTTCCTTTTATATTGAAAAGTGTTCTAATTTCTATTAAACTAAACTCTTAGGTCTTCTAATTTCTGTTTTAATTTGATCTAATATCCAGAAAGAATACAGCTATCCAGAAATTCTCTGACAGCAGTTTTTTCCAGGCATACACATTAATTGAATGTCTTTGTGCACATGGGTACGGATCAGTTTAAGAGGAGCGATTCCTCCTCAACATCCAGGTACTTTGCAAATCAACAATTGACGTTCTTTCTCCTGGTTTTCAGAGAGCAGTGCTCACTATACGTAGTTCTCTAAGCTGTTTGCACTAAAGACTCAATCCCAAATCCAAGGGAAAACCGTTGAGGTTTACAAACTACTTTTTCTAATCATCAAAAGTACAGGGGTGGTATTCCTGCTTCATTTGTGGGTCCACTCCAACTCCAGACAGATCTGAAACCATTACAACACATGGCAGTTGGTCGATAGTGTGGAAAAACCTCATTTACTGACTGGCCAGACAGTTTTAAAACCTTCAGATTTTTCTAAGTCTGGGTTATTAACTGTCTGACTGTAATCACATCTTCACCATAGGGAGCTTCAAAAGCTTTTCATTTGCATTGAATCAGTTGCCTTCCTCCCTGCCTTTTTTTCCCCCTGGAAATAAGCTTAAATAATTCAACAAACTACACACATGGCTAGTGATTATTGAACCATTCTGAAACACTCGAGGCAAATGGACCATTATGTGGTGGGAATTAAAACTTTCCTCCCAGTCACTGGGAGGGTACGTATTCATATATAGCAAGTATATTTGTTTCGAACGTTTCTTCTCTGCTCCCCTTTCTCCTAAAACAATGTGGAAAAGCACCTGCCATTGTGCCTCAACTTTTATTCAGCAGTGCTGTTTGGGAGGTTACTAGGTTCCAGGAAGAGCAGGTTAGTATATATATGTATCCAACTCTACTTCAAGTGTGGAAACTAAGTTACTTTAAAAGAAAATACAGCACATTTTATAAACTCACTACAGATAACTAAAAACATTATATTAGTCATTCTACAATTCCATGGTACTTGAATCACAGTAGAATTAAGCATTTTTGGCTACTTGACTCAATGTAGCCTCTACTGCAAACATATATATTTGGCAAACTCTGTATGTCAATGTGTTTATGGATATTTTGCATTCACAGACACACAAACTTTTGAATTATACCACATCAGAAGAAGTAGTCTGTCATTTGGATCACCATCTGGTAGCCGTTTCATGATAGATGTTTCATGATTGAACACAAAACCCCCAAGCATTGTCAGCCTAAGCTAGAGGCTAAGATTTTATGCTATACATTAATAAATTTTTTTTCAAAAAGCATAAAGAATATTTAATAAAATAGAGCTTTTATTTCTTCAAGCAGAATGCAATAAAAATTCCAAGAATAAAGGGCAGAAAATTATATACATTTCATAACAATAAACTGTCAATGTAAGATATCATGGAATACTAAGTAATTATCACTGACTGCAGAGTGTAAAATTTATTAGGAACAGTTATATTTGTTTCTTCACATTTTCAAGTCTTAAAGAATGATTAATACTAAATTGCATAATGCTAATTTAAATTTTTTTATCAAAGTACAAGCTAGCACACGTTGTGTGTGTCCTGGCACTCACCAAAGTTAGGAATTTTCCTGCTGACAACTTCACAGTAACATTTTGTGATTAGGTAGGTAGATAGATAGATAGAAGATAGATAAACATAACTTCCATTTTTGTGATTTAATTTATATCTATACCTGCTTTCTAACTGTGTATAACCTTTTCCCAATTTAAGATATATTATCTAAATTATGGTCTATAGAAAAATATATGTAAATAAAATCACAAACCTGTTGTTTATGCAACAGCCAATTCCTACACTTTCAGAGTGAGATATATGTAAATTCAATTAACACAATGCCATATGTACTAATACTTCATGAACTTTGACTGGCTTTTGTCTGTTGGTAAGGGAAAAAGTTTCTGTTGATTAAATAAAAAAGATTTTAAGGGTATTAATATTTTATCATGGATATTGTTTAGAATTGCTAGTTCATGGTAATAAAAAATAGATCAACTTTAAAAATATATGCAGGGTGGGCATAGAGGTCATGTGTAATTTTTACGTTAAACTATTTTAAATTACACACAAACTTGATGTGTACCCTGTATATACTACCTATATGATATACATTATATAACCCAGTAGACTTGTGTATGTGTGTAATGAGTAATTAGTAACACAATTTGTTGTTTTAGTTCTTATATCTTTGATCCTCTGCATAACTACTTTTCCCTAATTCTCTACCCACAGAATGAGACTTGGTTTATAACCAGCTCTTAATAAATACAGACAGTGCCAAAAATATGCATATACATTTTAAGAAAGGAAAAACAGTATTAAAATTGTAATATTCAATTTACACTGGTAACAAAAGATAAATACAAATCACATTTGACTTCTGCAATTACAAGAAGTTCTCAAAGTGACTCCCATCAGTATCCAGACACTTCTGATTATAGCTAACAAAGAGTAATACATAGGTAACATCCCTTAAAATGAGTTTACATTTTATTTTGCATCCTCAGTATTTGCTATTGAATGAACCCACTTGTTCTATTTCTTGGTGGAGATAACCATCAAAGGTAGTTCACAGCAATTTATATTTTTATTTGAATATGTTTTAATAATTATGTTTATTCGAATATATTTGGTTATGTTTTTATTCTTTTTTATTTTTTTTAATAATTTATTAAATCATAATTGTGTACATTGGTGCAATCATAGGGCAGAATGTGCTTCATATACACAGAAACATTTTGATCATACTGTGAGAGATAGCCCTCATAATAAAGATATTTGTACCAGAATGTTTATTGCAGCCCAATTCATAATTGCTAAGACGTGGAAGAAGCCCAAATGCCTATCAATAAATATTTTTGAGTTTCTTATTGGCCCAGCATTTTGCTGGGTGGATTAGGGGGCACAATGAACATAGTCAGGTCTCTCAGGGCATTATTAAAGAAAAGATGAGATACTCAGGCATGACATTAGGCAGAGAAAGCTGGAAAGTCAGGTGGAAGATAGTGGCACTGGGCATCCATGGAGGCTAGAGATGGAAGAGCGGTGGAGACCAAAAGGTATACTTGAAGCTGAACCCCTTAATCCAATGGGAAGAAGGTGAGATTTGCACAGGGTCCTGGAGATGGAGTAAAGTTGGCTAGAAAGGGGGAAATAAGACTGCATGTTAAGATAGGTGGGTACATTCAGTTCCACTCAGCAGAGAGGAGTCCATGCAAGCCAGCCAAAGTTGAAGAAAACACCAGGAAGACCACCTGGCCAGTTTGCTAAAGGCTCCAGTGTGTAAATAGGATGTTAAGACTTCATCTTCCAGTAAAGTGGGTGGGTAGGTATCTCAAGAAGACAAAGCCCTGTGGTATAAAACATGTATGGTCCTTACACTCTCCACCAAAGTATTTCTACTCTGGATGTGAGTTAGGGTCTTCTCTAATTACATTTATGATTGCCTTTATTTTCTAAACAAGTGGTTATGGGGCTCAATGTGCCATTTGGCTAAACTCAGTAGAGACCAGATTACTAACATCCAAAAGACTGCTTTTCTTGCCCTTAGAATTCTGGCCTTCAGCTGTAGTGCTAGAACCCATAGCTGCAAACACCAGATTTTAGCCCACGGGCTCTCCCCTGAGAAAGAAGATGCTTGACCCACACACAAATCCTCAGGGGATAAAAGATCCATCACATCAAGGTCTTGGAGTAGAGGCTTCCTAACCCTATGGCCCTAAATCCCTGCTAAAAGTCCTTGCCTAGATACTACCTCTGCCTACATGTCCACACCCTGGGCCTCTGAACCCACTGTGAACACACACCTCCTCCCTAGGAGGCTCACTCCTTCATCCATTCACTCACTTTCTGTTGCCTATTCATTCTGATTGAGCTATATTTATCTGGAGTCTACTCTATTAGCCATGGTGATAGCATGTATTTGGATGGCACCCAGTGGCTAATAAACACATCCACACATTTTATTCATTTAAACCCTAGCAGTCCCACAAAGATATCATCCCTTTTCTAAAAATAAGGAAACTGAGTCTTAGGGAGCCTAAATGGGTTTATTGAAGGTCAAAAAGTCAGTGGCTGGCCACTGCTGCAGCACAGAAAAGGACACCAACCTCTGCCCCTGGTATCTGCTGTCCGTGCTGGCCTTCCCACCGCCCCCTCCTTTCTGCCTATACACCTTGGGGACTTCTCCCTTCATGGATCTCCTTCCTAGCTGAGGTCTCCAATTCTCCCTGTAGAGCTTTCTTTTCCCCCTGGGACAGGCTGAGGAGCAGGGGAGGGTAATTCCAGAAGTCTCTTCACCTTCCAAACTGCCTCTGAAACCAACAATCCTCTTGCATTCTATGGGATCTTATCTGGAGTCCCTACAGAGAAATGAAGAATGAAAATGAAAATAAAAACCATGAGGAGCCATGAAGCTTAAAGCAATACCATGATACCCTGGCAGGAGTTGGCTTTGATCTTCTCTGAAACAAGGAAAAAATTCAGCCCCTTCCCAACAGCTTGTTTTTGGGGCCTCCATGCCCTCGCCTTGCAATATGTCCTGGGGGTGCATTTCTGCTTTTCCTCACCTCTCTCCAGGAAGGGTTCCTTGGACCCCAGCTCTGGAAATTTTGACCCAGAGTGAGGGCATTCAGGATGAAGTGGCATCGAGGAAAGGAGCTGGGGCCATGCCCAGGAAGCCTCTGCTCATGCCCTGAATGAGCATGTTGTTCAGATTTTCCATTGCTGGGGCTCACAGAGGAGCACCAAATTAAATGTTGCTATTCTCATCCCTTCTGCTTAACATGGAAAGGGTCAATTTAGGTCATTCCCTAACAGAGAGATACAGAGATAAGGCATTGTGCCTGTCTGTCACCAAGATATAAGTGGCAGCACCAGGTAATGTGTGGGGAAAGCCCAAACAAAGGGGACCAATAAAAAGTTGGGAGAACAAAAGGGAAGGGTAGGGAGTGAGGTGGGGAGTGGGAGTGCAGGATCACCAGGGACAGTGGCTATCAGGGATAGGACTTCTTGGCTGAGCATTTCATGGAAAAGCAAAAAGCTATAGGGAGGAGGTTCTGGGTGGGAAGCAGATCAGGAAGAAGCAAAGTATGGCTGGGGCCAGTGACAAGCCAAAGGTCAAAGGTGAGCCAAAGGTCAAAGTGCCTGTCTGTGCAGCAAGCCAACCCTCTGTCCTATAGGCAGCAGGGGGCCCTGGGGCTTTGCTCAGTGGTTGTGCTTCCCTCCTCCCGCCCCACTTAGTTGGTCCCATTTAGTTGGGGGAAGTTCTCTGAAGAGGGTGACAGCAAACAAGTGGCCAGTTTACCTAGGGCTGCAGACCTCAACTAGGTGTTCCAGAGGCCAGACCTGGAGATGACATCTGTCCCTCCCATCCTGACCAAGATCACACAGGTGCAGCTCACTGAAGATGAGGCTGGGAAATGGTGCCCAGACATGTGTCAGGAGGACGGGCACCTTGTTGGGGGTGCATCATGCCATACCCTACTTTAAGGACCAACACATACGTACTTACCAAGCAGAGAATGTTAACATCCTCTTATTTGCTTTCTATTTTAATAATGAAAAGAATAATATCCAGAAGGTATTAAAAACTCTTGGGTCCCACTCCCCTCCCTGCCTCCCGCCCTCCCCAGAAGCAGCCCCTACTATGAATTGCATGTATTTCCCTCTCGTCACGTGTTCACATGTGGACACCTTCACATGAATCCCTACAACTCTGGACGGTATCGCTTAATGTGGTGCTGAGTTGAAATAAATTGTATCTTAACAAACATACTGTTCTGCAACTTGCCATTTTCACTTAACATTTTTATTTGGAGGATCTGTATATAGTGATGACCTGACTCCATTTCCCATTTTTTTTTTTAGCAGTTTTTTGGCTGGGGATGAGTTTGAACCCACCACCCTCGGCATATGGGGCTGGCGCCCTACTCCTTGAGCCACAGGCTCCACCCACTCCATTTCCCTTTTGTAACTACTCTCTGGAAAGTCATCATATTCCATATTTTCTTTATCCACTCCCCATTGATGGACATTTAACTCAGGCATTTTTTTATTTATTTTACTGTGCAAACAATGCTGCATTGAAATCTTTGCACCTGTGTCCCAAGGCACACTGTTCTTACTCCTGTTGTAGAGAAAATGTTGAGACTCTCCATTTCAGTGTAAATGCAATTAGTAAGCCTTCTCTGGATGCAGATCACCAAACTAAACACACTGACTCATGCAAAAGATGCACAGAGAGGCGCTCCTGCCTCTATGGAGCTTATAGTCTAGCCATGAGATAAGTCTCTTAGTAACCTACATCTTAAAAGCTCTAAAATAGTGCCCAGATCGTTGATACATAATTTAGCGATAATATGCAGTTGACCCGACACAGAAGAGCTGAAGGTAGAAAGATTAAGAGTGAAATCTACATGGATATGGGTTTTATCAGGAAAGCTTTCCTAAAAGAATTTGATCTTGACAGGAACCTCAAAGAAAATAGAAGACTTAAGTGCTTGATAGTAAGTGTTCAATGAATAAGAGAGAGTCGCAAGGGCACTCCCGGCAAGGGAGATGGCGGGAGCAAATGCCCTTAGGCAGGACTAAGCAGGAATGTGAGCTGTCTGGTCTGGCTGGAACAAAGTTGAAGCCATTCTTCTGTTTTCAAAGTTTGAGCTTAGCCCCACATTCGGGATGGTGTCCATGTGGCCTGTTGCCCTGGGCAGCCAGCCCGGGTGGTATTTTTCCATTGCCCTGAGCAGAGAAGAAGTTCAGTCACTTGTTGATAGCAATGTGACCATTCAAGGAGAAAACAATTAGGGATGCTGAGCTTTGGCCCCCGGAGAGTAGGGAGGGAAGGAAAATATTCTCCCTAGGGGGAAGGGGCCGGGTGGGAAACATCCAAGAGGGTAATTGGTAAATATTATTGTTTCGTTCCATGCTGGCCTGCTCTGCTCTGCTCCCTCTGCAAGTGGTGCATTTAAATCACACTGTCTGACTTTGGCAGGTTTAATTGAGTGGCCACTGAAAAAGAAATTATCCCTGTGCTATTAATTTTTATAGTTCCTCGGGGCTTTTAAAAAGTGTTTGGATTTTCTAGGTCTTTGAAAATGAAAACATTAAATTTTATTAAAAGGAAACGCAGGTTGGGGGCTGGCAGGGCCTAGCCAGGCCCTGACAAGACGGTTGGTGGGAAGGTTTGGGCTCTCTGAGGCAGCGTGACAAAGTTTCGCCCCTTGTAGAATAAGAGGCAGGTGTTCTCCAAGGATGTGAGGTGTCAGCCAGCTCTGTTTCCCACCAGCTCACAGTGGGTGTCTCATCAGCGCCACCCCAGACCCTACCCTCCAAGGCAATGCTCACTCACTTAGACCAAAGCGTGGCTGTGAGAGGGAGCTCTCTGTGGAGCTGAGAGGTACCCCAAGTTATGGACCCTGAAGCATGCACAATTTAGGGAACCATCGTGAAGAAAAGGATACAAAATCCCAAATACAAAATTACATTTGAAAGTGAAATTTTATTGAGAAAGAGAAAAGTCACAACAAACGACACATTTTAAAAAGCTGACAAATTCTACAGGCACCACAAAATCTAGAATAACTGTCTGACATACATCCGTAATACTTTTCTTCCTACTTCTTTTTTTTTCTTTTTTCTTTTTTTTTTTTTTTTTTTTTTTGGCTACAAACCCTTTGATCATCTCTTTAAATGACTATAATTTTTTTCAGCATTATTTTTATACAGGGAATACATAGATAATTCAGCCTATCTTTTAACAAACTACAAACTCTTTGATCTGCTCTTTAAATGACTGTAATTTTTCAGTATCATTTCTATAGAGAGAATACAAAGATAATTTAGTCTATCTTCTAACAAGCTGATCAGATTTTGTACATTATTATTCACGGTTCAGGAAGGTTTCTTTCAGCCACATAATTTGTCACTGGTAGTGTCATGAATTTTCAGAATTATTATCAACTTTAGGGAAACCTCTGTCAAGTATCTTTCATATATGAGCTATGAGATTTCAGGGCATTTCAACTTCTCTTTCACGACAACAAATCTAAAATGTTCTTTGAATTTATGAAACTTACTAACCAGATTGTCATCGGTGTCCTCATTGTAGTGGCATATAATGAATTTTATATTATCGCCATCAATGTCAGTATTTCCTGTCAAATCGGTAAGACATTTTAACATGGGAATTCTGATAAATTCTAAGTCAGTAATTCTCATTAAAAAAGAAACAAGATGAATGGTGCATTTATAATTGTATTACTTTTCCTGATCGAGTATATTCTTGACAAGAGAGAACTTGGATTTTCACGAGGCAGGGATGAAAACCCCTGCTTGTGACTTTATATAACTAATGACTAGAGGAATTTCCCACCAAGTAGCTTCTGGCTCTGGGCATTTTAAAACTTGTTCCTCTTCCACCATCTATATACTCCCAGAGCAGGGCACCATGGGACACATGTGCTCAGGTCTCCACACAACTTCCAGGTCCCCTTCCTTCATGGCACCACCTGGAGACATGTCATACCTGCAGTGGGCAGCGGAAGGGCTCCTAGATGCCTTTCCCGTACGGTGACAGCTAGTAACACATGAATCACAGAGAGGTGACTGAACACCACGCACACACCTCCCCCTGAACCCAAACCAGACATGCCCCTGATCAACTGTCCCTTAGCTGGTATCCAAAGTGACACTTCAACATCACCCAAAATGAGCTGGGTACTATAGGGGCAAATCAAAGGTGAAAGAAACAGTGGTATTAACAGACTGTTGTTAAAATATCTCGCTTTCACCAACTACATGAAAGTGTACAACTTTGTACATTCATTGTGCTGATGAAGGGCCAGTGAAGTTTAAGCATCACTAGCATGACAGGAAGCTCACTTCTGCATGATGGAAGGTCTGGGAAATAGGACCTCGAACCTGGGGCTGTCAAGAAACTAACCATTCACTTGGAAAGACAAGAACAGCACAGGACTACAAACAGTCCAGACATGACGAGGGACTTAAAGAGAGACATTGTATGGGACAGACTTGAAGTTGAGACAAGCAAGTGGTCAGGGTGCGACAGGAAGGCTTAGGAGGGCAGGAGGCAGAATTAACCTGGACATAATTCAGATGGCTGAGGAACAGCACAGAGAAGTGCCTGTGTGTACACACGTGTTCACACACATGTGCCTGCACACGCGGTGTATTGTGAATGTCCATGCTTGTGCCTCTATGTGTGTGCACATGTGCATGTGTCAGAATGTATAGGGGCAGGACGAGGGGCATGAAGTCTGAAGGAGAAATGACGTGGCATCTCAGTGAATATGAGTCTGAAAAATGAAAGCACTGAGGCCTGGAAAAGTGATGCAACTTCCCCAGAGTTCCACATCCGGTCCATGGCAGAACTGGAGCTGTCCCCAGGCCTCCAGACACCAATCATGAGATGCCCTCCACCACACCACATGCATTAGTTCCTACCCATGTACAGCCAGGGCACCAGGACCTGCCTCTCTACCAGCAGAGCGCACTTCTAGGCCCAGGAAGGAACACCAATGAACTGATGGCTGTTCTCCTCCCTCCTATAAATCATCCCAGCCAGGAGATGAGTCTCCCTAACTCAGGAGATAAGAAAGTTGCCTTGTCCTTTTACCCTGACCCCTCAGCTTCATCTCTGTCCCCATTTAAAGTCCCAAGGCATCAGACTGTCAGGCTGGGAGATGTGTTTCTTGCTTCCAAGGCAAAGTACAGCCACAGGCATGTCCTATGCTGCTTCCTTAAGGAATCAAAGTGGGTAAGGGCTGTTTCTGTACAGAAGTGAGAACTCTGGGTAGTTTACATATTTCTTTTAGGAAAAGAAATGAGAATATGGAATAGCCCAGATATCAGTTCAGATCAAGGTCTAGTCAAAAGAACTTGAAATGTCCTACCCTGTGCTAGGGACACATTAGTCCCAACTATGCTCTGAACCTGCCCATTTTACAGACTAGGAAAATTAGGCATAGATAAATTAAGGTGTTTGCCCAAAACACAAAGCTGGATTCACAGGACTGTGATTTAGATCCAGAGAGCCTGATTTCAGAGCCCTTTCTCCTGACCACTATGCCATACTGCCTTCAATGAAAGAAACTGGGAGAATATTCCTATAAGAACCAAACTTTAGCCTGACACAGTATAACACAGAACCGTTTATTAAATAAAAACCCTCTAAATAGGCAGCTGATGTCAAGCCCTATCCTTATAGTCACAGTCAATACTCATGAGCAGGCACACACGTCCACACCCCAGCCTCCCTAACCGGGCCCGACTTCCTCCCTTGTGTCTGTGTCTCCACGGACATTTAAGGCTTCAGCAGGTATGTTGCTGATCTCTGACTGCTGTTTAATCTCCACCTGGACCTTCAATACCCACAGCTCTTGCCTTTCAGTATTTCAATGCATTAAAGGGAGAATCTTGGAGGTGGGGAGAGGCTATCTCCTCTAACAAAGAATTGCAGGGCAGCACAGGCTGAGAATACTCCCAGTTTGGGCCAGAAGGTCAGCTTTATGAGCAGTGCTGGGGAGGGCTGGAAGGCAAAGTGAGAAGCTTACAAAATGAGCACGTGTGTGCATGTACATGTGTGCATGTGTGTTTAAGGTATCACAGCTAAAGTTGCAGCCCTATGTGATCAATGAGAGTCTGGTGATCTATCTGAGCTGAGGATTTGAGAATGTATAGTTGCCAGCCACTATCACTCTGCCTCATTTTAAAGCTGAGCACATGTGCACATTGTGTGTATGTGTGCATGTATTCAACTCACTAGAAGAAATAGGGCAAGGGAGTTAGCCGGATGCAGGTTGAGGGTACCAGTCCTGAATTTTCTTCCTAACCCAGTTTATCATTGAAAAAATTCGCTTGCTCCTGCAGAGAAGAAAAGGCCAACACTGCTCCTCCCAGACTGAACTCATAAATCTGCAGCCTGTGGGAACAGGGCCCACTCTTCCCAAGCAGCGATAGACAGAGACGCTGGCCCAGACACACAGAGTGTGGAAACTTCCACTGGCCTGTATTTGACCTCCCTACCTCCAACTTTTTGCATCTTAAAGGGACCCCAGCTGACAGACTGCAAGCTGGCTGGACAGTCCAGATCAGTCTGCTGATTTTGAGTTGTTGTTCTTGGACAGATGGAAGTTGCTCTGTTTTGTTCACTACCTACGATGTCTTAAAAACTGAGAAGGTGTCAGAGTGTCCCTTAAATCCCAAAGACTGAAGGCCTTTTCTCTCTATTTCTAGTAAAGCTAGCTTGTGTCCAGGTATGCACCTGGTGAGTGTGTGCCCACCCCCACCCCAGAGCGTGAGGGAAACAGGACCCCAACTGTCAGCCACCCTCCTAGAGATAGGCCTCCACCTTTGCTGACCACATTGTTGGAGAGTTGTCAGGTTCAAAGTCAAAACGGTCAGTTACCTCAAGAGAAGGCCTAAATCAGCAGTTCTCAACCTACGGTTCGCAACCCATAGGAACTGTATTAAAGAGTCGCAGCATTAGGAAGGTTGAGAACCACGGGCCTAAATAAAATATTATAAAACCTTTTTAACAGGCAAGTGCTGACGATTTCATGAGTAACAGACTTACCCCAGGGTCTTTCGGGAGGAGACCAATGGTGATATGGAAAGGTCAGCCACATCCTGCATGACCTGGTCCTTAGGGTCTCAGGTCAGGGAAAGTGCCATGGGCGTAACCTGGACTGGTCAGATCAGCATGGGTGCTTAGCTATTCCTATCTCCTCGTCCAGACATTCGTGAGAATGTCCAGCTCCTGATCCCAAAAGGCATGAAGGCATGAAACCAAAGTAAAGCATTGAGGTCCCCCTTCCTGTGTCTCCTTGCATGATCCTTCCCTTCTAACACTGCCCCAGCAGGGTCTGAGCTCGTCCACACCTCATCTAGTCTACCTCATGAGCTTTGTGGCCTTGGACTACATGACTGAGCTAATTGATGAGCTCTGTGGGCACGGCCAGTGTCTCCCTACCTTGCAACTGGTGCTGTGGCTGCCCAAGGTGGCACCTCTGCCAGAGAAGCAGGAGGCCAATTTTTGCCTTGCCTTCAGGGACCGTGCAGCTGGCTAGGGGAGTATGGTATCCATTAGTACTGTTGGCTGAATATTTGTCGTCCTTCCCCTTTCAAGGCACATGGTAGTATTACACTCTCTGCTCAATGTGATGGATGAGACACAGAGTGGTTCTGGCTATGACTTGTGAGCAAAAAGGCCATGTCACCTCCAAGCCAAACTATCTCATTGATGAGGCAAGACTTCAGGAAAGCATTCATTTATCTTTGGCATGAGGACCAGCAATGTTCAAGAAGGCAGATCCTTCATCAGTCTGAGTTCCTGAATGTCAGTGTGGACGGTAAATGACATAGACCACAGATATTTAGTATGAACAAGAACTAACCCTTGATGGTGTTAATCCGCAGAGATATGGGGGGGTAGTTGCTGACCTAACCCACCCTGACTGATAAAAACAGGCATGGCATATCTCTCTGGGACAAATCAGGAGTAATACAAGGGTGTGGATGGTCATGTTCCAGGTGCTATGGAATCGGTGGTAAATGCTGGATGCAGTCAGAAGAGGAATGTATTGCAAGCTGAAAGCACCTCTAGGAGACTGAATAGGACTTGTTAGTGCAACGGGAATGGGAGGAACTGCCCACCTCTCCCGTTTCTCCCTTAACATTGTGTTCTGTTTCTAGCATAAACTGCACTTCCAATATTTTACTAATTAGGAGGGCATTGAGGGTTCAATTGCACCCCTCATAACCTGCTCTCCTCATTCACACAGCTTCAACCTTCTATTTTTTTTCTGTCTTCACCTACACCTACTTCTAGACGGAAAAAAATCTGCTGCATTCTTTCTGCCTAAATCCAAATACACCCTCTATGCTGTACCTCCACCCTTACCAACAGCCTGTAAGTGCTCTCAAATAACTCCCTGTTCGAAATAAAAATCATCTCTTAACCTTGAACCAACCCCTTTACTCTAGTCCAAATGATTCATTAATATACTGATTCTACACTTTCTTATTCCTTTAGAATCTACCATAAGTTTCCTCCTCACAAAATAAAATATAAGATTTAGGGATCCGATGCTATAAAAAGCAACTCAAGGAGTATTTAATCCAGACTTCATATCTCATCCCTGGCTAGTGTTGGCCATCTCACAGCAATATATCTGGGAAATCAATATTGTATGAAATAGGAATTTCAAGGGGAAAGTTCACCCTGGCTGGCTACACGTGGGTAATTAGGTAAGCTGTGATGACAATGGGCCTGATTTACTATGAAATCTTCATGCCATTCTGGTAAAGTTACCTGGCTCATTAAATTATCTATCAAAAATGCAGGTCCATACAAATACCCACTCCTAATGATAGGGAGAGACAGAGCCCTGGGAAGTAAGCCAGGAGACCTTGGGCCCCTTCCCAGGTATTGACCTTGGACTAGTCACATTCCTTCTTCAGGTTTTAGTTTGCTGCCTACCAACCCTCTCCCTTAATCGAGACAGTTTGACTAAAAGCCTTACTATGGTCTTTAAAACTGCAAAATTCTTTGACACTCATCATTCTTTTCTGCACTCAACTATAGATGTCAGAAATGAAGAACAGAAACTGTATAAAATGGTTCCAGATAAGCAAGCAAAAGCATCTCTCATCTTATAGCAAGTGTGTGCCATGGAGAGCCAGTGAGCCAGATGCACAGGGACTGATGTGGACTGGTATGTGGTTATCCTATCTTACCAGTCAGGAAATGTGAAAAAACATCCCTTATTAGCTGTGTGACCTTAAACCTGTCACTTAACCACTCTGGGTCACCCTTAGGCTCTAAATTTCCATGACTTATTATATGTTCTTTAAGACCCAGACATCAGACTTCCCAAACTTTCACCTCACCCTCACCTTAAAATGAAGCTCTTCCTGGATTGTATGGTTGGCACTTAACCCCAAAGTCGAGTTTAAAGCACCTCCTTCTAAGTCCCATTGCTGCTTCCAGGTACCCAAATGCTAGGGTCTGAGAGTGGTGAGAGAGTAAGAGCATTTTAGAGAAAGCATAGCTACAGATCCTGAGCCCTCCGTATTCAGACACACAGTGCATTCATGACTTGTAATTATAAAATTTGTAAAAATTGCAGCCATTCTCGCATTTACATAGGATGTTGACGTCCTCAAGCTGTGCGATTCCCATTGTTTTATTTGATCCTCATAATACTCTTCTTCTGAGTTCACACGTCTGGGACTACATGCCCTTGGAGCCTTGACCATGCACCACCTCTTGGAGCATCATTTAATACCAAGATTGGGAATCAGGGCCAAGTGGAATGTTAAGAAGTATGAAGTTGTAAGTTGTTTCCACAGGAAACAAACACAAAGAAATGGTGGAGTCAATTGCATCTCTCTCCACTACATGCAGAATAGAAACAGCACAAGACCAGGGTCTTTTTTATCATTGTTCCAAAAGCCTAGAGTAGTGCCATGCATGTTGTGGGTACCACTCAGTGAAAGGACTATGAGTGAACACACATTACATATGAAGTTAAAATTTAAGACTTGGGGAAAATGGCATTTTATCAAAGATGAATTACTTTAGGCTCTAACCCTAGACTATTCGAAGTTCATCTGTTCAGGCTTGGTGCCTGTGGCTCAAGAAGCTAAGGTGCCAACCACATACACCTGAGCTGGTGGGTTCAAATCCAGCCCAAGCCTGCCAAACAACAATGACGCTGCAACCCAAAAAATAGCCTGGCGTTGTGGCAGGTGCCTGTAGTCCCAGCTACTTGGGAGGCGGAGGCAGGAGAATCTCTTGAGCCCAGAATTTTGAGGTTGCTGTGAGCTGTGATGCCACGGCACTCTACCCAGGGTGACAGCTTGAGGCTCTGTCTCCAAAAAAAACAAAAAAAAAGTTCATCCGTTCATTCTCCTGTACCTTGGAGCACTTCCTCAAGACTGATTGACCCTACTTTATGCAGGAGGAAGCCAGTGTGCCAGATGAATAAACAACCTGCATAACCCAGACGGTCTGAAGGCCAGGACAGGACACATGTCCATTTGACAAGCATTCATCTAATCAATTCTGTGTGCTGAGTAATGGGTTCATTGTGAGTTTAAACACAATGGAGCCACAAAGGATCTTACTGTCATGCAGGTTTCTTCCTGGCAGCCTGCTCTTCTCTCTTGAAAGCTGCCCATCTCTAGACCCGGCCTGTGGGTTCCTTCCCTCCAAGATGCTGTGCCATCAAACCCTCCAGTTTCTTCCCTGATGACAAGCTAGTCATAGTTTTTTAATTTCAAAAATTTACTGGTAGTTGCTTTGAGGCTACCTAAGGGAATATAAAAAATAAACATGGGGGCGGTGCCTGTGGCTCACATGCCAAGCGTGGCAGGTTCAAACCCAGACCCGGCCAAACTGCAACAACAACAACAACAAAAAGAATATCTGGGCATTGTTGCGGGCGCCTGTAGTCCCAGCTACTTGGGAGACTAAGGCAAAAGAATCACCTAAACCCAGGAGTTGGAGGTTGCTGTGATCTGTGTGACACTCTACTGAGGGTGATAAAGTCGGACTCTGTCTCTATAAAAAAAATAATTAAATAAAAAATAAACAAGTGATAGTTATAAAATTCTAAGAAATCGGACAACATCTTTACCCTTACGGTCCTGATCTGTAGCTCCTGGCTCCTGGCTGGGCATTATGCAGAAGTCTTCTGATGCTTTTGATCCCCCCACTTGAAGGGGCCCACTTTATGTTTCCTTATCAGGGTCCACCAGAGATCTAAGACCACTCATGTCTGCCAGACTCCTCAGCCTGCCAAGACCACGGCAACCTGCTCTATTATTTGAAGAACAACCAAAAATTAGAGGCAACTGATGTCTGAAACAACAGAAACATTTCCTCATTGAGTAGAGTATAATATGGGTTGTTAGGGTTCATAGAACATTATTGGGTACCTATGCATCTGCTAGAGTCTCCAGGGGCAGAAGGTCACATCCATGGCTACATATCAGAATTACCTGGGTAGTTTTTAAAACGTAACAGTGCATGGACCCTGCCTAAACTAATTAAACCAAAATCTCCAGAGTAAGGTCCAGATATTAATTCTTTTTAAAGCTCCCTAATGATTCTAATAGGTAGCCAGGACTGAGAACTAATTCTATGATAAACTTGCTTCCTTTCCTAGAGCACCTGAAACATTGTGGGTAGGCCAGTCTTTAAGGCTGTAGGAGTTAATTAACACATATGCATTTAAACTGGCTCCATTGAGCCAGCCAAGGCAATTCTCAAAATAGTTTTCGAGGGTTCAGCTCTCACTTTCGTCTTCTTTCCTAAAAGCATGTGATGAGGCACTTCCAACAAATCACTATTTAAAAATCTTACTGACCCTGGAGAAATCTAAAAAGTGACCACTTATGCTAGCATTCTCCCTTACAATTTCCTGATTCTTTTGGCTACCATTAAGAGTCTCAACACTTGGTACCACTATTCTCATCAATTTTCTTCCCTAAACCTCTCAACACGCAGCCCACTCCTGGTAGTTAATACACTCACTATCCACGCTGTGCACCCCATAGTCTGCATAATTTAATCCCAGTAATCACTTGCCTGGGCATCTCTTTGCAGGTTATCTTTAAGTCCCAATTCAAATGTCATCTTTGATATGCAGCCTTCTCTGAGTGACCACTCTGGCTCTCAGAATCTGCATTCTCTTCTGTTTATTGTCATCATACTTATCATTTATTTGGGCACTTAAAGTATACTCCTGGCAAGTACGTGTGCATTCCCCACTGAGCTGTAGCACATATGGTAGAAACCACCATTTCTTGATTATTCCATTCAGTGCATAATAATGAAAGCCTGGGCTCCCTTACTTCTGAGAAGTTAAAAAAAAAAAAACTACAAGGATGTGAATGCAATGAATCATTTGGTCTCTACATAACTTTGTGAGGTATCCCTGTTGTTGTCACCAGGTCACCAGACAAGATAACTAAAAGACACCAAGATAGAAGAATGAGTACAGGAAAACTAAACTCATAATGAATCCCATAGCCCTTTAATAACACAGCCAGGACCAGAATTCAGGGTCTCCACTGTCAGCTCAGTATTCTTTCAACTAATAGAGTGGTTCTCAAACTTCAGCGTGCATCAGAATCAGTGAAGAATTGTCCAAACAGCAAGTGTGTCTGTCCTGGGTCCTGATAACTGCATTTCTGGAAAGTTTCTAGGTGATACTGATGATAACAGTCTGAGAACCATGCTTTTAAGAAACATTTCTCCAATACAAGCTCTTTCCTGAAAAAGGGAAGGGGAGAGATAGAAGCAGGGACTTCAGGAGCACTAGAAGAGCAAACCAAAAGTCATATGGAAATAATAAGAAATAATAAATAACTGAATCTATTTCAACAAAAGCTTTTCCACAAGAGTAATTTGTTATATGTTACAAATAAAAACTCAACATCACAATACAGAAATCATTAAGATCTCAGGCCAAAATATCAACACGTTCAAAGGGGTTGAAATAAATTCAGGCATGATAGATGCATAATAGATTATGAATAATCCAAGGGAATGATAAATGACTGGGGGAGAATGGAAGCCAGACCACCAGCGCTCTTCGAAAATTCTCTTACATGGAACAGGAGTTGGCAGCCAGTGAATCAATCCCTCCATCAATCTGCCTATAACTTAATCAATGGGTCTTTGCTGCATATCGACTTTATACCATTATCTTCTACTGGCTGATCAGTGGAATATAGAAGTGACCCAGAAGACAGTTCATGCTCTTAAGAAATGTATCATCTGCTTTCAAAGACAAAATCTACAACAACTGAGAAAATCTGGAGAGTGATGTTGAAATTATATTAAAATTTGGTAGTAATAATGCTATATAAAGCAGAAATTCAGAAAATAAAGATGAGGAGGAATTGGGGTAGGAAAAAAATAAGCCTGCATGACTATAACCTGAGCTTAGTATATATCAGTGTCATTTGTTAGTCATCAAGTGAAATCAAATGCTGAGTAAGTTTATCTGAGAAGTTCAACTTAAACTAGATCTTTTAAGCCCCTAGATGGGTAGGGCTTGGGGAGGTAGAGAGAAGGGGGAATGGTATTTTTTTTTTTTATTACATCATATCTGTGTACAATAATTCAGTCATGGGGTACAGTGTACGGGCTTCAGATACAATCAGAGATATTTTCATCAACCTGATTGTGATAGCATTCAAGAGACTTTCTCATTACTTTGTGAGAACAATTTTGATCCGTATTT
>CAUYRH010107961.1:0-10697 GCA_963574655.1 Perodicticus potto
GGCCGGTGGGGGGGAGGGGGGGGAGGGCCGGGACCGCCGGGTGGGGTGGGGGGGCCGGGACCGCCGGGTGGGGTGGGGAGGGGTGGGGAGGGCCGGGTGGGGGGGAGGGGTGGGGAGGGCCGGGACCGCCGGGTGGGGGTGGGGAGGGCCGGGTGGGGGGGGAGGGGTGGGGGGGGCCGGGACCGCCGGGTGGGGTGGGGAGGGGTGGGGAGGGCCGGGTGGGGGGGAGGGGGGGAGGGCCGGGACCGCCGGGTGGGGTGGGGAGGTGGGGGAGGGCCGGGAAGGGGGGGAGGGCCGGGACCACCGGGTGGGGTGGGGGGGGCCGTGACCGCCGGGTGGGGTGGGGAGGGGTGGGGGGGGAGGGGGGGGAGGGCCGGGACCGCGGCCCAGGCTGGGCAGCGGGCAGACTTGTGCGGAGCTTTTCTCTCTGTGTCCCCCGGCTGTGTCCCCCGGCCGGCCCCGGGCCGGGCCTCGGCGGCGACGTCCGACGGGGCAGCAGAGCTCGTGTGCCCTTCAGCGCCGGCGGCGGCTGCTTCGGAGACTCGGGCTCGAAAGTTCCTCTCCCACCCCCGAGTTGTCGGCCGTCCCTCGGCCCAGGCTTTGAGGGCCATGGGTGGCGTGTGTGTGCGTTTACAAGGGTGACGCGGTTCTGTTTGCAGGGGTAACTTGGCCGTGAGAACGTGCTGCAGTTTGTGTTCTCTGATTACGATGTAAGTCGGTCGAACAGGTCTCCACGTGGAGCGGGGCATGGCCGCGAGCGGAGCCCCCTGCACTTGGGTTCTCGTAGCCTGCTAATGAGGTTTGCATGCAAATACCACATTTCCTAACGATCCATTTCCTCCAAAACCATCTCTCATAGCAATGAAATATTCGCTTCTCATCTTCATAGGACGCTTTGCCCAGAGGATTATTTCACTAATAGGTCCCACCACCCTGAGCACTACTTCAGGCTTCCCTTCTTTTCTTGCCTTTTTTTTTTTTAAGGGCTCGCGCTAGGACACATAAAACAAACTTAGAAAGCTCTCTTAAAATAAGGTAATAGCCGTTTTGTTTTTTAGCTACATTGAGTTTTTTTAATTACGTTTTTTTCCCCCAAAGCAGTGGTTATACGGAGTTTTAAAAATTATAATCGAGTATTTGCAGTTCCCCCATGTACCTTATAAATAGAAAGTACTGCAATACTCAAAACAATCTCACTGTTATATGAGATTATATTGGGGTTATTTTGGTAACAGTCTCTTTTTCTATCAGACAAACCTCCAGCTCTTTGAAAAGGATTTGTGTAACCTGAATAGAATCAACGCTTAACTGATTTAATGAAAGCACAGTGTTACAGTGCATTTAACCTGTTAACAGGTTAGGGTTTGTGTTTTTAAGGTTTTTATAAACAGATCTGAGAAAAGTGCCATATATATATAATGCTTTGTAACATCTGCTAGGGTTGTGTTTTACAGGTTTCTTTCTTTTTTATTTTTTGAGACAGTCTTATTTGTTGTCCTCAGTAGAGTGCGGTGGTGTCATAGTTCACAGCAACTTCAAACCCTTGGGCTCAAGAGATCCTCCTGCCTCAGCCTCTTGAGTAGCTGGGACCACAGGTGCCTGTCAGATGCTTGGCTAGTTTTTCTATTTTTACTAGAGACAGGGTCTCTTTCACAGGTTGGCCTCAAACTCCAGAGCTCAGACAGTCTATCGGGCTGGGCTAGGATTATAGGCATGAGTAAGCAGCAGCACCTGGCCTCTTTCTTTTTTCTTCACTTTTTCTTTTTCTTTCTTTTTTTTTTTTTTATATATATAGATGAGCCCTACTGGAATCTACTTTCAGAATGTCCTTAGAATTTTTATGACCTTACCAGTCTTCAGCGTTTAATAAAACCAAAAAAAGCTCTGCCTTCAAGTTTAAATCTTAGATCTGCCAGGCAGTTTCTTAGTTTGAGAAAAGATTTTCCTACCATTAGCGTTTGGGTGATGCTTTTATCTGCCATCTAGTTAGATCAGTCTAGAAGATCAAGGAAATGAAGAAGTAGATGTGGAAAGGAACAGGGTGGCGGTGCCTATAGCTCGGTGGAGTACTGGCCAAATACATCGAGGCTGGTGAGTTCAAACCTGGCCTGGGCCAGATAAAACAACAATGGTGACAAAAAGAAATAAAGAAAGAAAGGGGCAGGGTGTGTGTGTGTGTGTGTGTGTGTGTGTGTGTGTGTGTATAAAACATCTATATAAAAAAGGCCAGGTGCTGTGGCTCACTCATGCCTGATATATACACACACACATACGCTACATATATGTATATGAATGTATGCAAAGATCAATACTAGTTACATAAATCAATTGGACTTTGAATGGATACTATGCATTTGGTCATATAATAAATAGGCTATTTTAATCTAAATTGAACATAACTTCCAACTTTTCTTTTTCCTTTTTGGTACTTAATTTTTTTTTTTGTTTTGTTTTGTTTTGTTTTGTTTGAGACAGAGTCTCAAGCTGTCGCCTGGGTAGAGTTCTGCTGTGGCGTCATAGCTCGCAGCAACCTCCAACTTGGGCTGAAATGATCCTCTTGCCTCAGTTTTTCTATTTTTAGTAGGGATGGGGTCTTGCTTTTGCTCAGGCTGCTTTCAAACTCGTGAGCCCATGCAGTCCACCGTCCTCGGCCTCCCAGAGTGCTAGGATTATAGGTGTGAGCCACCGTGCCAGGCCCCTTTTTGATACATTCAAAACTAAAAGCAGTGAACACATCTTGATTGCTAAAATTTCCCACAGCACCTTTTCCCATTGTGCTATCACCATGTTTAATCTAAAAACATTTATCCATTTTTACATTTTAATCTTATAGTTTGAGCATAAGGAGTAAGAAAAAACTCAGAATTTTACTAAGTATTGTTTTGAATTAACATGTGAAGACTTATTTTTCTTCTGTTTTCTCTTCTGCCTGTTTTCAGTCTCATTAAGTCAAGGCGGTATTTTTTGAATGATAGATTTACCTTCCCTAAATATAAAAAAAGACCCTCTGATTGGCAGTTGATTCAGCAAATATGTGAGAGCCTACTCTGTGTCAGTTTCTGTTGTAGGTATGGTATTACAAGAGAATCTAACGCCCTTGCCCTCGATCAATTTGTTTTAGAAGAGAAAAGCTTAAGGAAATAATTGTAAATATCACAGGGGGTAGTGGTAAGTATGGCAAAGAAAAACAAAGCAGCGTAAGATTAGAGAATGTTGGGCTGCTATTTGAAATAGAGATGTCAGAGAAGGTCAGTCTAAGATGAGACAGCTGAGCAGGGATGAGAATGCCGTGAATGAGCCATGTGAGTATCAGGACTAACAACTTTCTAATGTGATAGAAACTTCAATAGCTGAAGCTGGTAAAGAAGCAGCACGTCTTTTGTTGTGAAATCCAGCATACCCAAGGGTGATGGAGGAAAATGCAGGAGGAGATATCCACTGGACTAGGGACTCTAGATACAGGATATCTTAATTACCACACACGGGTTTGGGTAATGCCTTAGCAGGAATTATCTATACTTAATTTAGAAAAACAGTGTGGCAAAAGAAGGCTTCTCTTTGTAGGACAACTGGAAAGAAAGAAACCCAAGAGAAAGGGAAGAAGCTCATATCTGCTCTACAGATAACTGAGCTTAGGTGTTGTGCTAGATCAGGGGTTGTCAACCTTCCTAATGCCGTGACCCTTTAACACAGTTCCTCATGTTGCGGTGACCCCCAACCATAAAATTACTTTCATTGCTACTTCATAACTGTAATTTTGCTGCTGTTATGAATCGTAATGTAAATATCTGATATGAAGATGTATTTTCATTGGTACAGAGGGGTCCCACCCACAGGTTGAGAACCGCTGTGCTAGATGCATAATTCCTGCTCTCAAGGTGCTCAGTCTGCCAGATGGAAACAGACACAAATCAAGTGGAAGGTCAGAAACAAAATGGGCTTGCTGTGCGATGTTGCTGAGGGCTGGTTCTTCCAAAATTACCGCTATATGCTAATTGTGTCTCAGTGCTTCAATTTCCTTATTTATAAAAAGATGATCTCATAGAGTGACTGTGAAGACTCAATTAACGAAACACCAGAACAGGGCCTAGTTCATAGTAAATACTCCATGAATGTTAGAGAGTACTATGTGGTATTTGGGGAGGTATCTTTGATAGCGTGTAAGATGACTGTCCTTACTAGTAGATCTGTGATAGACTTGTATGCTTTCCTCATTTTCAAGATTTCTGCCTATTTGTGACTGATGTCATCCAAGAGTATGCTCATGAGAGTGGAATTTTAGTCTAATTTTTAGGACTTTCTGAGCTTGTATTGAGTGATCAGTTTGAAGTTAACCTCATGTAGACTTCAATACACTTTTGGATGTCCACTGTCAGTGCAGAGCCTCACAGGTTGCTAAACTCTTAGGTTATATTGTATATTAAAGAAAAATAGTCACTACTGTAGGGTCTCAGAAAACAATAGCCCCAAATAAAGGTCTCAGATGCAGCTCTCTCTGGCCTTCTCCTATGCTCATGGGGTAGCCATAGAAACTAGAATCCCTTTCCCCCCAAACTAGCCATAAAATCTAAAAATATTACTCTTAACTTTCCCCCTGCCTTTCAGTATGAAAACTGGCCAAGAAGAAACTATCTGATCTACCCTGTTTGATTGTAGGTCATAAAACCCTCATTATAGAGAGGGTCTTGCCTCATACCCAGAAGCAGAGGATGCGTCATAGAGAGGCCAAGAAGATGCTTGATGGACAGGCCCTGTGGGATTTCTCTACTTCATCAGTCAGCATTAGGTCATACCCTTTTTGTCTATTCTTTGTTAAACCTAAGCATAAAAATGGAAAGTATCCTCTTAATCGTTTGTTCATTCCACAGACTTTTTTGTCCCATAAAACTGATCAAATAAATGTATATATCCTTTCTCCTATAAATCTACCAGTGATTTTCAATGAGCTTTCAGAGGGTCAAAGGAAAGTTTTTCCCTGGACCCTACATTACCCTCAGGAAGCTTGCTTGGGATAGTGAATTGTTCCCAATGTTACAAAGATTTTGTTTACTGCTGTAACTGTGCCATCTAGAACAGTGAGCATAGGAGATGTTCACTGATTTGAATGAATAAATCAAGAGACTAAAACTGGAGATTTTTCACCTATAGATCATCTGCTTACCTAAAATGAAGACTGTAGGATTTAATTTTTTTTTCTTGTAAAAGTGAAACAAGTTCTTTGTGGAAAAATTTGGAATCATTTTTTAAAAAGACAAAAAAATGATCTACTTCTAGACCATTTGCAAAAATGCTTATGTGTTTGGGGGAAATTATTTAATACATTTTTAAAATTGAATTGATGTACAGTACGTATGTGTGAAGAAACTACCTGAAGTTGAGAAAATAGTGTCCTATCCCATATACATTGTTGCAAATGGCAGGATTTTATTCTAATTTATGGTGAAACAGTATTCCACTGTGGATGAATAAAAAATTTCTTTATCCATTCAAAAACAAAACAAAAACAAATTGAATTGATGTATATTACACGTTCTTTTCATATATGTAACTGTCCATCTGGATATATTTTTACAACTGAACACAGCCAACTAATTAAAAGAACACTACCAAGCTTGGTGCCCATAGCTCAGTGAATAGGGTGCCAGCTACATATACCAAGGCTGGCCAGTTTGAACCCGGCCTGGTCCTGCTAAACAACAGTGACAACTGCAACCAAAAATTAGCCAGGCATTGTGGCAGGCGCCTGGAGTCCCAGCTACTTGGGCGGCTCAGACAAGAGAATTGCTTAACCCCAAGAGTTGCTGTGAGCTCTAATGGCACTCTACTGAGGGCGACATTGTGAGACCATCTCAAAAAAACAAAAAAGAAACTACCAATACCTCAGAAGCTTACTTCATGCTATCTACTATCTCTCAAGGGTAGCACCTGCTATTCTGATCTCCAGTGGCAAACATTTTTTTTTTGGAGACAGAGCCTCAAGCTGTCACCCTGGATAGAGTGCTGTGGCATCACAGCAACGTCCAATTCCTGGGCTCAAGCGAGTCTCCTGCCTCCACCTCCCAAGTAGCTGGGACTACAGGCCGGCCACAATGCCCGGCCATTTTTTGGTTGCAGCTGTCGTTTGGCGGGCCTGGGCTGGATTTGAACCTGCCAGCTCAGGTGTACGTGGCTGGCGCCTTAGCCTGCTGAGCCATAGGCACCGAGCCCTCCAGTGGCAAACGTTTGACTACTTTTGTACTTTATATAAATGGAGCCACCCAGTATATACATAGTTCTTACAGCCTGCTTAATATGGTGTGTAATAATACTTTATGAAGCAGTGCATTTGGTGGTCCTGCAGATCTGTGTCTTGCTTCAGCAATGTTTGGATGGAAGAGACCTGGGAACTCCCTTCCAGCCTGTAACAGCTCTCCGATCTCTTTGACCATCTTCATGGCCATCTTCTGCTTCTAGTATCAGATAGCACCGTTTTTTGTGGTTAGCTCCTTAATGCTGATCAATCACGAGCTTCCAGATTCATCTGGATTATTCTACTGATGTGGAGGCAGCCCTCAACTGCCTGTAAATTTGCATCTATGGGCCTCCTACACCTGAGCTACCTGACAATGTGGCTCTGAAAGGAGTGGGCCGCTTCCTCCGTGAACTGGCTGAGGAGAAGTGTGAGAGCACGGAGCAGCTCTTGAAGATGCAAACCCGCTGTGGCAGGTTCACTCTCTTCCAGGATGTGCAGAAGACTTCTCAAGATGAGTAGAGTACAACTTGGATTCAACGGAAGCGGCCGTGGCCCTGGAGAGTAACCTGAGTCAGGCTCACGTCCTGGGTTCTGCCCCCACAGATCCCCATCTCTGTGACTTCCTGGAGAGTCACTTCCTAGATGAGATAAAGAAACTCGTCAAGAAGACGGGTCACCACCTGACCAGCCTCCTCAGGCTGGCCGGCCCCCAGCTCTTCCAAAAGCTCCTCTCAAGCATGACTGGGAGCCTTCTGAGCCCACCGACCTTGGAGGAGCCTTTCCCGCTCTCAAGCATGACTGGGAACCTTCTGAGCCCACCGACCTTGGAGGAGCCTTTCCCGCTCTCCAGCATGACTGGGAGCCTTCTGAGCCCACCGACCTAGGAGGAGCCTTTCCCGAAGTATCAGGGCTTCTGTCTAAGCGCCTCCCTTCAGCCACAGCTTTTTAACCACCTGGAGGCCTCTCCCAAGCCTTGGACCAAACGGAAAAAAAGCTTTTTATAGCCAAAAAAAAAAAATGTTTACAACATAATGACTGCATACAGAGACACCTTAGTTTATTTAATGAGTCTCTTGTTGGTGTATTGATAATAGCTTGCAGATTTTCACTCTTGATAAGTGACACCGTGATGAATAGAGAGCTTGGTGTGCATTACTGGTTCTTTCTTTAGAATGAATTCTTAGACATAGAATTGGCTGGACAAAGTTTATACTATTCTGAGTTATTTGATGTATATTCCCAAACGGCCCTGCAAAAGCCTGTACCAAATTACATTCCTACCAGGGATGAACAGGAGTAGCCATTTCCTTAAAGTGCCCATCATTTGGTGGTTATCACTTGAGAAGATATTTGGCAGTTTGAATGTAAGAGAAAACTGGTATCTTATTGCTTTAATTCAAACTTGATTCCTAGTGAGGTTGAACATTTTTTCTTGTTTGTCAATTATTTGCATTTCTTCTATTGGGGATTATCTTTATGGCCTTTTGTATCACATTTACTTCTTACCTGTTTCTAAACACCAGAATCACACTAGGTAACCTATGCTTGCTATAAGTAACAGAGGGTGATGGAGTATGGAGCCCATTTGGTAAAGGGAACTAGGAACTTGAATAACATTTTTACACAGGTATTTATTAAACATTCACGTTGGGTTTTATACTGTGTATCACAGTACTCAGGAGTCTTGGACTGATGGACATTGATGTTATGTGGTAGAAGAAACCTATTTTTCTGAATCTAACTTCAGTATATCTGGAAGTAGCTCTCTAAAAGGCAAAATATGCCATGTACTTCTCTGTAAAGAAAAGAGAAGTACATGAAAAGCAAAGCAGTTGAATGGAAGCAGCTTAGACACAGATTACAAGGAGGGAGGATTGACGGTGGCAGAGGTGGAATAAGATCAAAAAGTAGTTTACATCCTTAATCCATGAGATTTTCCCATGCTGCATGGTTATCTTTATATTGATTTTTAGAAAAATCTAAAATAATTGACAGTAATACGGAGAAGTCAGGGAGAAATCAGGATACTCTTATACTGGTGTAGGTGAAAGAACAATCTGAACTGAAGCAGCAGCTAGAATTAATGATGAAAAGGGATGGATTTGAGATTTTTTCATGAAGATTCTAGAACATAAATAAAAGGTTAACTTATATTCCTTTTAGTCTATTTCTAAAAGATTTACTTTGATTATCCATCAAAAAGAAGGTGCTGAATTGTTTGGCATTTAAAAGGGCTGTTTTAAATATTTAAAAAATTTGATTTTGTACAGCAACCTTATTTTCTGATGATGTCGAGTAAATGAGCCATTTAGACTAAATGTGTTGGGTTTTTTTGTTTTTTTTTTTGTCATTCTACAGCTTTTAATTTTTTGAGATGACATTTTGAAACATGAAATAGAATATGTAAAGACTTTTTGTCTATCAGTTTTCTCTGATTAAGAAACTGAGGTATAAGGAATTTAAGTAATTTCTGACAAGGTAATATAGAGAATTTTGGCTGTGGAATCAATGTCAGAACTGGCTGGAAGCCAGGTGCAGAGGCTCAGGCCTATAATTCTAGCACTTTGGGAAGCTGACGCGGGTGGATTGTTTGAGCTCAGAAGTTCAAGACCAGCCTGAGCAAAAGCAAGACCCTCTTGAACAAAAAAAAAAAAAGAATTGGCTGATTACTACATTTGTCTGTGTCCTGTCACTAGTATGTATTTACTATTAATACTCCCTCTGAGAGACTGAGCATGGTAGCTCTTGTCTGTAATCCCAGCACTTTGGGAGGTATAGATGGGAAGATTGCTTGAGGCCAGAAGTTCAAGATCACACTGGACAATATAGCAAGAACCCATCTTTGAAAAAAAAAAAATTAAAAATTAGCTGGGTATGGTGTTACACACTTGTAGTCCCAGCTACTTGGGAGGCTGAGGCAGGAGGATCTCTTAAGCCCAAGAGTTTGAGGTTGCTGTGAACTGTGATGACACCACTGCATTTTAGCACAGGTAACAGAGCAAGAACTCATCTCAAAAAAATAATTATTCTCTGTGAAACAGTGGGGTAGGGCATATCATATCAATTTTATGTAATCATTTAATTTCAGACTCATTTAGAGTTAGTTTCAGCAATAATAATTTTATTCTATAGTTAATATACATATCTGAGAAAAAAATGGCTTGGGCCATGAATTCAAAAAATTTGCTAAAAAAAAAAAAATAATGTGCTGACCAGCATCTTCAGTGATCTAATTCACCACTTGAATGACATAAAAAGATCAGAATTTAGAGTCAGGTAAGCTACATTGAACCCTATAGAACAGTGAGAATGGAGTTAAGTTGCCTGGAGTGAAAACTTAGCCATTTCACTAGCTGTTTTTGTTTTTTTTTTTTTTTTAAGACAGAGTCCCAGTATGTTGCCCTGGATAGAGTGCCATGGCTCTCACAGCTCATAGCAACCTCAAACTCTTGGGTTTAAGCAAGTCTCTTGCCTCAGCCTCCTAAGTAGCTGGGACTACAGGCGCTCACCACAATGCCTGGCTATTTTTTTGTTGTAGTTATCGTTGTTGTTTGGCAGGCCCCGTCTTTGCTCACTATAACCTCAAACTCCTGAGCTCAAGCAATCCTCCTCCTCTAATCTCTCAAGGAGCTATAGGCACGTATAGGAGCTACCTCGCCCGGCCAATTTTTTTTTGAGAGACGGTCTCATTGTATTCCCCAGACTAGACTTGAACTCCTGGCCTCAAGCAGTCCTGCCTAGGCCTCCCAAAGTGGTGGGATTATAAGTATGAGCCATCATGCCTGGCCCATTCTCCAAATCTAATAACTTTAATATAGAACTTCACCTTTCAAAGCATATTTTTTTTTGGTTAGTTGACTACTTTGCCTCTGGTGCCATACTAGTACCTTTATACACATTATCTTATTTAATTTTTACAACAGCTTTGTAAGAAGTACTATATCCATTCTGTAGTTAAGGAAACTGAGGCTCGAGAAGTTAAGTAGCTTATAACACAGCTGGATTCCAACCGTGGGCTCATTGACCCCTGCTGCCTACTGTTCTACTGTATTGGTGATGCCACATTATCTTTCAAAACAGATTCCTTGCACACACATCCTGTTTGTTTTGAATTTATATAGCCAAGTGAGCAGAATGCATACATACACGTGGAAGACAAGACTCTATACCAAAATGTTACTGCTGATTATCTCTAGATAGAAGGTTTATGGAAGATTTAATTATTCTTCTATTTATCTGTATTTTCGGCAAATAAAACATTTTATAATAAACTTTCTGTTACATTTTGAACATAACTTATTTGTAATTATTGTTGCTTATTTCTAGATCAATTGACCTTATCTCCTCAGTGGAAATCCCGTCACTATGACGTGGTAGTTGGTGTGTTATCAGCTCGCAATAACCATGAACTTCGAAATGTGATAAGAAGCACCTGGCTGAAACATTTGATACAACATCCTGCATT
>CAUYRH010107962.1:0-10326 GCA_963574655.1 Perodicticus potto
TAACAGTAAAGATCAGTTATTGAAACTTGAAAGTAAGCTGAAGGCACTTGATTTTTTTTTTTTAATGACCAGTTATTAAAAGCGATCCATTCATTCGATTCAAATACAGAAATTTCAATAAATGAATATGGTGTTTACATATGTCACTTCATCTGAAGGGAATGGAATATCAAACACTATCATTCTTATTTTACTGTGTCTTAAAGAGTAACAGACTGTTCCTGATTCATTATGATAAATTGTAAAATACTGTAAATTTTAAAGTTTGGTTATTATTTAAAGTTGACACACAATACCAGTCTAACTTTCAGGTATTCATTGAAGATTAAGCATCTGATATGGAATAAATGAGCAGGGATTACTTTGGAGGAAATTAATTTGCCCTTTAAAGAAAAACAATTTTTCTCCATTTAGTTTGAGTGCCCTATAGCATTGTGGTCATATACAAGTATATATGCACCCTGAATAACTGAACTGCATAGGTTCAATCCCAACCCTGCCTCTTACTACCTTTGAGCAATTGCTTAAACTTGCTAAGCTTAGGTTTTCTGTAAAATGAAGTTAGTAGCAATACCCATAGGGTTATTGGAAGAATTAATTGAGATAGTACATCAATTCCTAGAACATAGTAAGCATTCCATAATTCTTAGCTATTACATCCCGTATCTGAACCATCACTAATACTGTTTCTTTCAGGGCTAAATATAGGTCCCTTAAAACATCTCAAGTTTATTCTTCGGTTAGAGGAATGACTGCACCATTTTCCTGAGCTATGTCAGTCAAACCTGGTAGTGGCAACTTCTCTACAGAACCCCCAAACCTGGCAAGGATGTTACAGATTTTGGCAGATTATGGCTTCATCCTTACTCAGCACTGATGATAGTATCAGAGGTGAGTATGGCACCAGTCTCCTGTGCTAAACAGAGCTAGCAGATTCTTCTTTTTTATTGAAGTTAGCAAATAGGAAAAGACCATTGATAAATAGTTTTTATTTTTAAGAATGGCTGGTTGTTTTTATTTAATGTAGCCTTTCAAATTTCAGTCTCCAGGTTTTCCTTATGAAAAAATTAATGAGACTTAGAAACGTTAAAGACATTTTGCTAGGAATTATGGCTATAAAAAGGTAGAACAATGACTATATTTTATAAATTAAAAATCAGGACCATATGATAATGACGGGCAAATATTTGAAATTAGAACTGTTCCAAGTAATCTAAATTTCATAGTTGTCTTTTATCCATAGAACGTTCTCAATTGACCTTACCTTGATAAACTTTATATCCTTTCTGACTGACTCTGACACACCTTTCTTTTTTTTTTAAATTTCAGATTAATATGAGGGTACAAACGATTGGGTTACAATGTTTGTGTTTGCTAGGTAAGGTCCCTGTTGTAGTTGTGCCCCTCACCCAGCAGGTGTGCCATATATTCTTACATTGTGCTAATTAGGTGAGAGCACCTCAATCTTTTCTCCCCTCCCTCCAACTTGAATTAAATTGAGTTTTTCTCTGGTGTGGGTATGTATTTGTTCCTCTACTGGCTTCAGGTTAGTATTGAATATGTTGGATGCTTCCTTTTTCTTTCTTTTTTTTTTTTTTTTTTTTTTTGAGACAAGAGTCTCACTTTGTTGCCCCTGGTAGAGTGCCATGATGTCACAGCTCACAGCAACCTCAAACCCGTGGGCTCAAGCAATTTTCTTGTCTCAGCCTCCCAAGTAGCTGGGACTACAGTTACCCACCACAACACCAGGCTATTTTTAGAGATGAGGTCTCACTCTGGCTCAGGCTGGTCTTGAGCCTGTGAGTTCAGGTAGTCCACCTGCCTTGGCCTCCCAGAGTGCTAGGATAACAGGCGTGAGCCACTGCGCCCGGCCGATACTTCCTTTTTCATTTTCATGATTCTTTACTAAAGGAAATGTTCTCTCATACCCAGGTTAATACAAAAGATGTAAAATCTCCATCTTTTTATGGCTGAGTATTCCATGGTACGTATGCATGTGTGTGTATATATGTATATATATACACACACACACACACCACAGTTTCTTAATCCATTTATATGACGAACACTTGGGTTGATTACACATCTTAGCAATTATAAATTGAGCTGTGATAAACAATCTAGTATAAAAAAATGATTTTGTTTTTCTTGTGGGTAGATAACTAGTAATGGGATTGCAGGATCAAACTGAAGGTCTATTTTTAGTTCTTTGAGGATTCTCCATACTTCTTTCCAAAGAGGCTGTATTAGTTTGCAATCCCACCAACAGTGTAAAAGTTTTCCGTTCTCTCCATGTCTGCACCACCATCTGCCACCTTGGGGCTTTGTGATGTGCCCTATTCTCACTGGGATTCATTGATATCTCAGGGTGGTTTTGATTTGCATTTCTCTGATTATTAGGGATGATGAGCATTTTTTCATATATTTGTTGGCCATTCATTTGTCTTCAGAGAAGGTTCTGTTCATATCTCTTGCTCATAGATGATACTGTTTGCTCTTTTCTTGTTGACTAATTTGAGATCTCTGTAGATTTTAGTTACCAACCCTCTGTCAGTTTTGTAACATGCAAATATTTTTCCCATTCTGGTTTGTCTACTTGCTTTACTTGCTCTGTCCTTAGCTGTGTAGAATCTTTTCAGTGTAATTAAGTCCCATTTATTTTTGTTATTATTGTGATTGCCAATGGAGTCGTCTTCATAAAATCTTTCCCCAGGCCAATGTCATGAAGAGTTTTTCCCATGCTATTTTCTAGGATTTTTGTTTTATGTCTTAGATTTAAATCTTTTACTCATTGTGAATCAATTTTTGTAAGACATGAAAAGTGCGCATCCAGTTTGGTCTTTTAAATATGGTTATCCACTTCTCCCAGTACCATGTATTGAATAGGGATTCTTTTCACCAGTGTATACTTTTGTTTGGTTTGTCGAAAAAAGATGGCAATAAGACGCTGATTTCACCTCTTGGTTTTTCTGTTTCGTTCCATATGTCTATTTTTGTGCCAATACCATGTTGTTTTAATCACTGTGAACTTGTAACATAACCTCAACTCTGGTAGAGTAATGCGTGTACCAGAGTTGAGTTTATGGTTTGTTTCTTATGCCTAAGAATTGCCTCAGCTATCCAAAGTTTTTTCTGATTCCATATAAAACTAAGAACTATTTTTTCTAATACTTCAAAGTATGATCTTGGTATTTTAATGGAAATTGCATTAAATCTGTAGTTTGTTTTGAGCAAGAGCATAGTGTTTTCTTCTGTTTATAATTATCTTCTGCTATTTCTTTTGTTAGTCTCATAACTTTTTTTTTTTTTTTTTTGAGACGTGTCTCATTTTGTCACCCTCGGTAGAGTGCCATGGTGCCACAGCTCACAGCAACCTCAAACTCTTGGGCTCAAGTGATTCTCTTACTTCACCCTCTCAAGTAGCTGGGACTATAGGCACCCACCACAGTGCTTGGCTATCATAATTCTTTTTGTAGAGATCCTTCGCCTACTTTCTAAGGTGTATTTCTAGGTATTTCATTTTTTTGAAGCTACCTTGAAGGGTATTGTGCCCCCTTGATTTGCCTTTCAACTTGGCTGCTGTTGATGTATATACAAAGGCTACTGATTTGTGGACATTGATTTTTATACCCTTAGACTTGACTGTATTTCTTGATCACTTCCAGGAGTCTTGTAGTTGAGGCTGTGGGGTTTTCTATGTATAAGATCATATCATCAACTAAGAACAAGAATTTGACCTCCTGTGCCCCCATTTGGATGCCCTTAGTATCCTTCTCTTGCATGACTACAGTGGCTACAACTTCTAGAACTATGCTGAACAATAGTGATGATAGTGGACGTTGTTGTCTGATGCTAGTTCTAAGTGGAAATGCTTTCAGTTTTATTCGATTCAGTATAATATTGGCTGGGGGTTTATCATAGATGGCTTCAATCAGTTTAAGAAATGTGCCATCTGTGTTTTCTTAAGCATTCTTTTTAGAAAAGGATGCTGAATTTTGCCAAATGCTTTTTATGCATGTATTGAGAGGATCATATGATCTTTCTGCTTCTATTTATGTAGTAAATTACTTTTATGGATTGGTGTATGTTAAACAACCTTGCATCCTTAGGATTAAAGCCTACTTAATAATGATGTATAGTTTTTTTTTTTTTTTTTTTGGAGACAGCCTTAAGCTATTGCCCTGGATAGAGTGCCATGGCATCACAGCTCACAGCAACCTCAAACCCGTGGGCTTAAGTAATTCTCTTGCCTCAGCCTCTGGAGTAGCTGGGACTACAGGCGCCCACCACAACACCCGGCTATTTTTTTGGTTGTAGTTGTCATTGTTTGGGAGGCCTGGGCCAGATTCAAACCCACCAGCTCTGGTGTATGTCTGGTGCCTTAGCCGCTTGAGCTACAGGTGCCACCAAATGTATAATTTTTTTTAATATATAACTCTATTCTATTTGCTAGGATTAATTAATTTATGAATATTGGTCTGTAGTTCTCCTTTTTTGTTGAATCCTTTCCTGGCTTTGGTATCAGGGTCATGATTGAAACATAGAATGTGTTGGGGAGGATTCCTTCCTTCTCAATGTTTTGGCATAAGTTCTGAGGTATAAATATAAACTTTTCTTTGAAGCTTCAACAGAATTCTAGTGTGAAGCTATCTGGTCCAGGCCTTTTTTGGGGGGAGCTTTTTTATTGTTTCTTCAATTTTGGTGGTTGATATCAGGTATATTCAAGAATTTCTTCCTGCTTAAGTCTAGGAAGATAGGATGATTCCTGGTTTCATCTATTTCCTCCACATTGTCAAGTTTCTGGGCATAGAGTTTTTCATGGTGGTCAGATACAATCTCTTGTATCTCTGTAATATCTGTTGTTATTTCCCCTTTTTTGTTTCTGATTGAGGTTATTAGAGATCTTACTTTTCTGTTTCTAGTTAATCTGGCCAAAGATTTATAGATTTTGTTTTTTTGAAGAATCAACTTTTTTTTTGTAGAGACAGTGTCTCACTTTATCACCCTCTGTAGAGTGCCGTGGCATCACATAACTCACAGCAACCTCCAACTCCTGGGCTTAGGCGATTCTCTTGCCTGAGCCTCCCGAGTAGCTGGGACTACAGGCACCCGCCACAACGCCCGGCTATTTTTCTGTTTTGCAGTTCGGTGGAGGCCAGGTTTGAACCTGCCACCTTCAGTGTATGGGGCCGGCGCCCTACTTGATGAGCCACGGGCACCGCCCCAAAGAATCAACTTTTTTGTTTAATTTTCCAAATAATTATTTTGTTTTCAATTTCACTTAATTATGATTTAATTTTAATTATTTCTCTACTTCTGCTAGATTTAGGATTGGATTACTCTTCCTTTTCCATTTCCTTGAGGTGATTCATTAGCTTGTTAATGTGCTCTCTTTCTGTTTTTTAGATGTGGGCATCTAATGTGATAAATTTTCCTCATACAACTGCTTTTGCATTATGTCACAAGTTTTGGTAGATTGTGGCTTCATTGTCATTGTGTTTGAGGAATCTAATAATATTCCTCTTTATCTCATCCTTGACCCAGCTGTCATTCAGCATGATGTTGTTTAGTTTCCATTTGTTTGTATGGGGATGAAGGGTTTTGTTGGAGTTCAGTTCTACCTTTGTTCCCTGAGATCTGAAAAGATACAAAGTGTAATTACAATTCTTTTAATTCTGTTGAGGTTTGATTTGTGTCCTAGGATATGATCTATTTTGGAGTATGATCCATGGGCTGATGACAAGGAACATATACTCATTAGTTTTGGGATGGTATGTCCTGTATATGTCCATTAAGCCTAATTGTTCTAGGGTTGCATTTAAGTCCCTTGTTTCTTTGTTTAGTATCTGTATAGAGGATCTGTTCATTTTTGTCACAGGGGTATTAAAGTCCTCAATTATTATGGTGTTGTAGGATATTGTTCAGACCAGTTAGGGTTCCTTTCATAATCTGGGAACATTTAAGTTGGATGCACATTTAAAATTCAAATGTTTTCTTATTATTTTGTTCCCTTAACCATTGTATAGTGACCATCTTTGTCTTTCTTTGCTTTTATCACTTTAATCCACTGGTTTCTGAAAATAAAATTGTGACCCCTTCCTTTCTTCTGATTTCCATTTGCCTGAAATACTGTTTTCCAAAACTTTACTCTGAGTCTTGTTTTGTCCTTCAAGGTTGTGTATGTTTCCTGGAGACAACATGTAGATGGTTTCTGCTTTTTTTATCCAGTCAGCCAGCCTGTGTCTGTTTGGTGGGGAATTCAAGCCATTCACATTTATTGAGAGATTTCATTAGTATGGTGGAGTTGTGTTTGTCTTATTTGTGAAGGTCCATTGATTAGTTTTATCCCTTGCACCATTGTGGAAGCTAGGTTTTATCCTTTAATTTCTGAATGTCTACTTTGCTGATGGTTCTTTGTGTTGGTCAGTGTGAAGAATGGGTTTGAGTGCTTCCTGCAGAGCTGAGCTTGTGGCGAATTTTCTCAGTGTTTGCATGTTAGTAAAAGATTTGATATCTCTGTCAACCATGAAACTTAGGTTAGCAGGATACAGAATTCTGGGCTGAAAATTGTTTTAAGAAGGGTTGAAGGAGATAACCACCCTCTTCTAGTTTGAAAAGTTTCTACTGTCTCTAAAAAATGTCTACTGTCACCCTGATCCACTTTGTGCTTATTTCTGGCTGGTTGCAGAATTTTCTCTTTGATTTTGACCTTGGCCAGGTTCATTATAGTGTGCCTAGGAGATGCTCTGTTTCTATTGAGACGAACTAAGGTTCGATATCCATCTAAAAGGAGTGTGTCAGAATCTTTGGTGATGTTGGAAATCAAGTAGGGCTTCCATCCCTTTGGGTTGTTCTTCTTCCCCTTCTGAGATACCTATAATTCATATGTTCGAACACTTTGTCAAGGCCGATAATTCTCTTACAGATGCCTTGCTTTGACTGTCTTCTTTTTCACCTCTTTAAATGGTCTGTGTTAGCGCAAGAGACTGATCATGTAGCTCTAAAATTGTTTCTTCTTCATGGTCTAATCTGTTAATTGATACTTTCTACTGCATCTTTAAGTTCCCTGAGTGACTCCTTCAATTCCTTATACTATGATGTGTCCATTTTATTTTATTTTATTTTATTTATTTATTTATTTTGGAGACAATCTCACTATGTCACCTTGGTAGAGTGCTGTGGTGTCACAGCTCACAGCAACCTCAAACTCTTGGGCTTAAGTGATTCTCTTACCTCAGCCTCCTTAGTAAGTGGGACGACAGGTGCCTGCTACAATGCCCGACTATATTTTTTGTTGTTGTAGTTTTCATTGTTGTTTAGCAGGCCTGGGTGGGGTTCAAACCCACCAGCCCCAGTGTATGTGGCCGGTGCCCTAACCACTGAGCGATGGGCACCAAGCCAGTATATCCATTTTAATTTCATCATGTCTTTCATTCATTTCTTGGGTCAATTTTTATTATTGTTATTTTTTATTATTATTATTTTATTATTTATTTATTTATTTAATTTTTTTTTTGAGACAGAGCCTCAAGCTATCACCCTGGATAGAGTGCTGTGGCATCACAGCTCACAGCAACCTCCAACTTCTGGGCTCAAGCGAGTCTCCTGCCTCTGCCTCCCAAGTAGCTGGGACCACAGGTGCCCACCACAACACCCGGCCATTTTTTTTTGGTTGGAGCCATCATTGTTGCTTGGTGGGCTGGGCTGGATTTGAACCCACCATCTCAGGTGTACATGGCTGGTGCCTTAGCCCATTGAGCCACAGGTGCCGAGCCATCTTGGGTCAATTTTTAGATTTCCTTTTGGTGATTTTTCCATTTTCCCAATTCCTTTCATTGTTTTTATCATCCATCCTCAAAATTCCCTTTTTGTCATTTCCATTTTTTCTTTATAGATGAGATCCTCTATGGTAACTGCTTCATGTTTCCTTGGAGGCGGTTGGTCTTTCTGGTTTTTCTTTTTTTTTTTTTTTTTTAATTAAGTGAGACTGTCTCACTTTGTCATGCTCAGTAGAGTCCTGTGGCATCATAGCTCACAGCAATGTCAAACTCTTGGGCTCAAGTGATTTTCTTGCCTCAGCCTCCCTAGTAGCTGGGATTACAGGTGCCTGCCACAGCATCTGGCTATTTTTTTGTGTTTGTTTAGCAGGCTGAGCCAGGTTCCAACCCACCAACCCCAGAGCATGTAGCCAGCGCCCTAACCACTGAGCCAGAGCTCCTAGCCTGTTGTGGTTTTTCATGTTGCCAGAATTTTTTGGTTGGTTCCTCCTCATATGTGTTTTCTTCTTGTTCACTTCGTACTCCTACTTTCTCTTCTTTCTTCTTTCTCTTTAATTTTTCTTGTCGTTGTGCTTCAGTGTTGGAGTGGCCTTTTGGTAGAAGGAAGGAATAGAAGAGTAAAGAAGAAGAAGGGAGAATAGAAAGAAAAGGAAAAAAAGATGAAGGGAAAAAATGAAAAAAGAGGACAGAAAGAGAAAAACAGTAATTATAGTAGTGTTCAGGGCACATTGACCCATAACCGCAAATCCAGGACTCTAGGGGGCCAGGATGGGTAGGTCCCCTGAGGTTAGGAGCTTCTTACCAGCTTAAGCAAAAGCAAGACCCCTCCTCTGCCAAATATAGAAGAAAATCAGTAATGTGTCATGAAGGACTATGTATATAGTCCTTTAGAAGGCCAAAGCTAGAGGAATGTCCTATTTCAGGGGTTCAAGGCCTCCTTGAGCCAAGCCAATGCTGTGGCACCTTAGTCTAGGCCTCAGAGCAAGGGTTTATCCCAGAAAAAAAAGAACGAAATAGAACAGAAGAGGCCAGAAAATAAAAAGGAGGGATGTCTTGTTTGTCATTGGAGAGATTTATGAGGGAAAGATTAGAAAAGTAGAAAAATATCTACAAAAAGAAAGAAAAGAGGTGAAAAATAAAAAAGAAAGAAAGAAAAAGGCAGAAAAACTGCCACAAAGATAGAAACCTTATATATTGAAGAAAATGAAATGAAAAAAATAAAAAAATAAAAATTTTTATAAAAAGAAGAGAAAAAGTTAGAAATTATATTTCTGTATCTCTCTCTCTATATGTATCTTTTGCAATATTGTCTGGACACCAGCTGGTACTCCAAAAAGAAACAAAAGAAAAAAAATACATGTAATGCAATATATTGCCTGGACACCAGGTGGCACTGTGGTGTTAGGAGATGAAAAACAAGCCTGCTGTTTCTGTTGTGTATGTAGGGGACAGGAAGCCACTATCTAGTTGCTATGGAGACCCATCTTACTGATTTATTTGACCTCAATCAGGATGTGATCTCTTTGCTTAGAGTTCAATCCCTCCAGGGTTAGGAGCTTGAAGCTCATGCCAGACTTCTTGGGAGACATGCCTCCACCTTGCACATAGTTCCCTTTGGCCACAAAGGAGTCTGGCTGAGCTGCAAAATCTACTCACCCTCAGGGTGGTCTCCCACACTCACCAGGGGAGTCAGAGACACCATATGCTGGGACTCTAGAAGCTGTTCCTCCTTGCTGGCCCTCCCACAAGACACTGGCAGCCAAGCTATCCTGGAGTTCAGATACACCTGACAGTCTAAACCTGGCCTGCAGCTGTCATTCAAGTTCCCTCACTGCCTCAGGCCATCCCCACACCACTCTGGTGACCTCCCAAGTCCAGAAAACAGTAGGACCTCCTTTTCTATATTCAGCCTTCCTCCAAAGGGCCAGCCTCTGCACACACTCAAGTACCTGCCTTATCTATTGGTCTTCCACTGCTCCTTACCCCCCGCCTCAGTCATTGGAGTCCCCACTGTCTCACTCTGCCTCTGAACTATGTTTCTGGGCGGGACAATCCACCAAGAGAAGGGGGAATCTGCTTGCCCCAGTCTCACTGAGAATAACTGGTGAGGCACTATCTCTAGCATGCCATCTATGAACTCTCCCAGACACACCTTTCTGTATCTAACTATATTTACCATGTGCTCACACCATTCACCTTAATTTTCTATTTAAAACTTGGCTTATTGGCTCGGCGCCTGTGGCTCAGCGGGCTAAGGCGCCAGCCACGTACACCTGAGCTGGCAGGTTCAAATCCAGCCCGGGCCCGCAAAACAACAATGACGGTTGCAAACAAAAAAAAAAACAAAAAAACAAAACTTGGCTTATGGCTCAGTGCCTGTGGCTCAACAGGCTAAGGCACCAGCCACGTACACCTGAGCTGGCAGGTTCGAATCCAGCCCGGGCCCGCCAAACAACAATGACGGCTGCAACCAAAAAATGGCCGGGCGTTGTGGCGGGCACCTGTAGTCCCAGCTACATGGGAGGCAGAGGCAAGAGACTCGATTGAG